>JZLH01S0627864.1:9688-28928 GCA_001188425.1 Eucidaris tribuloides | reverse complement strand
ACACTAAACTAAAATTTTTCATCAAGAGATTTATTTTACTGCTTGCTGTAAACTTCGTTTGAAATTTTACAACTTGCATGTCGTTGAACTCCTGTCAGATAATTTTCTTAATACCATAAAACTCCGACTCTTCTTTGAAACAAGAACATCTAGTCAGTGGGTTTTTTTCACAAAAAAAAATGAAAACAAAAATAAAAACAGAAGAATGTTTACATACTGCGTTAAATGTCGGGCATTCGGTAAAGTAATTAACGAAGCCTTTTTATGTTTACATGTATTTTGCTTTGGAAATGTCCAGAACCCGCAGACAGTAAAAGAGAAATCGTCCAATTAGACATGGAAGTTACTGGCTACCAGCGCAGAGAGCACGTCCCCACGTGCTTCATTTCCATTACCAAAGTCGTATGACCGAGTGTCAAAATATTTAATAATTAAAGGAAAATAACAGGATTGAAAGAAGACTGTATACTCTGGGATAAAACTACTCTTGAATCAAGTACCGCGGTTCAAAGTTTCTGCTGTCTAAATATTTCATGGTCAAATGTTTATTACTTTTTAAACCATCATCAATAATACTCATTGTGACAGGCGAATTTGTTGTGTAGCTTTCCATAGGGTCAAATTCTATCATGGATCCGGATTAATTTGATATAACTAAATTCAAGATAAATCGTTCCATCCATGAGATAACACCATGTGGTGTATACACTGGTGAATGTTTCATTCTATTTGGTTTTTAAGGCATGCTTTTACTTCTCCCGATCAGCTCTTCTTTGAAAAACATCTGGCCCGTGTTTTGTCACTGTATAGAAAAAAAAAACAAGTAAAAGAAAAATAAAAACAAACGAATGTATATACGTAAAACGTGTGGCACTCAATAAAGTAATTAACGGAGCTGTTTTGTTTGTTTATTTTGTTTTGGAAATTTTCAAAACTCGCATGCAGTCAAAGAGAATCATCCAATTACACTTGGAAGTTACTGGTTACCAGTTTACCACCGTAGACAAGCACGTTTACCGCGTGTTTCATTTCCATTAGCGAAGACGTACGCACGAGTGCTAAAATATTTGATAATGAACAGCCCGCGATCTGTTCTCTGACAGTGACAGTAATAATTGCATATAGTCTTTCAATGTACGTTGTCTTTATAATGTTGTTACGTCGTGAAATACAACTTATTCATTACGGTGGAGAACGGTGGGAATCGTTTGACACTTGTATACGTGGGAATTCTTTTTATTACATGACATGCCACGGTTAAGTTTAGCCTTGGATATGTTTGTCACTAAAATTAGAAGCGTCTACGCATTTCCTTCCAGGGTTGCCGCGTACGCGTGTTTAGGTTATTTCTCTCGTATGCAAATTAGATTGACGTCACCGATGTGATCAGCGTAGCCTAGGTGTACAGACTGTATAATGAATGTCAGCCGTCGCTGGAAATGACACGCTGTGTAATGAAGCGTTACGTTTCTAGGCGGATGTCTGGGGATTACGTCTGTGAAACGATGCATTTTTATCACCAAGAGTAAACAGTGAACCGAAATAGAATCGACCAAAGCGCTACTGAAACACGAATAGAATCACCGAAGTTATTCTTTCCTGCCATGGATCTTTTTTTTTTTACTTGGTTGCTTCGTATCTGTTTCCATGCCAACTCGACAATTTCCTTTCATTGAACAACAATTCCCTCACAAGGAAGCGCGGATCATTTAGACCGTCTCTCGACTAAAATTAGTCGACTTTAATGTCTCGTAATTCAACAATGCCACATTCTGAATCTCTAAAGCATGTGTAATATATGTATAATACAACACAGTGACGATTTAGTCACTAAACCAGGCTGTCGGAATAAGACGTATACTCTCGCGTCGTTTTCTTAGAATAGTCACACTCGCAACTATATTTTCTTTTCGCCAAGATAATGGGCCAAACTAGGCAACTTATGCTACTCACATCCTGCCGTTTTGCCGTCCAATATTTGTTCTCTTGGTTACCATAGACACGCACTTCCGATATCAATGGATACAATTTTTCTCCTTTTCAAATCATCAATAGTTTCCCGGGTTTGCTATCCCTCGATGGACGTCTTACCTGATTTTATTGTAGAATTCACTCAGGAATAATAGTATCAACCTATCTTTAGCATTCTTCTTTCCTATCACAAAAAGTAATACGAACATCTATAGCACAACTGTCCATTTTTTCTCATTCGCACAGGCAATATCATCACAATGTAACAAGGCGGTTCGTTACCAAGTTTGAAATGACACACTTGCAAAAACTTTCCATTTTCAGCTTTAATATTGTTATATGGTTTCGGCGCATGAGAAGCTACGTAAATTGCAGAAGTTCGTGTGCTATGAAACTGATGATGATTACGTCATCGCGATAACCTAGCAACAAACGATTAATTTGAAAGTTATGGAATCGGGAGCAGGTGACGGACTCAAAAACAAATTCATAAGCAAAATTCAAAATAAATGAAATTAAGCCAGACAAACTTAATGTAACTTGGCTTTCAATATTGTAGGTGTATTCCAGGTATAAGCTTCATTGTGTACTGGTATTATATCTAATCTTGTTTCGTTTATCACGTATGGAATTGTATTATTCTTTTCAACCACCCCTCCTTGCACTATCATACAGTTTATTTTCCTGCTCGATATTCGGGGTGGTGTATCAAATAAAATTAATCGGGGAATTTCATCGAAAGTAATATCAAACATGTTACTGGAGTGATGGTGTTGCGATGCAATTATTTTTTTTTTATCATGGGATAAAACGTAATTGTATTCTGCAGTTAAAGATTGCGTTTACTGACTCTCTAAACAAAATGAATAACACGGACAAGCGAGACAATTTTATGTTTGAATAATATATGCTTTACAAGGTCAAGTCAATTTAGAATATAAATGTTCTTGAAATAGACTTCATTGTACGTGAATATTTTCAATTTTTGAAACAGATTAAGGTGTATTTGATCCTTATCAAACGTTGCCCTTTCAGATTGATAAAGTTATGATTCGTCCGGGTAAATTCCAAGTATCAACAATAATTAAATAATTTCATCTCGGGGGTGTTTCATAAAGCTGTTCGTAAGTTACGAACAACTTTACGAACGACTGGTGATACTTTCTTGGGTGCTAATCAGTTTATCATACATTTACATGTAGCACAAGAAGTTATCACCAGTCGTGCGTAAAGTCGTTCGTAACTTACGAACAGCTTTATGAAACACACCGTTTGACTTACTTTTGATTTCTCGTCCGATCCTGATCATTTCAGCAACTCGTCTGATTTGGTGGCGGGAAACCGTCGTTGACGAAACGTGAAACCGTTCTCCTCGGAGAAAAAAAGGAAGTCAAGATGAAATGCATACCTGCCAACCAGTAAGATTTTATCTGATTTAGTAAGATTTTTCATCATCCAAGTCCACAGAATAAGATTTTCTGATACGAAAATAAGATTTTTTTGAAAAGTGGACAGTACACTTTTACCATGTTTACTGTGTGATTTTTACACTTTTGTAAGATAAGATTTTTCCCTTCATTTTACGTAAGGATAAGATTTTTTTGTCTGTATCAGTAAAATTTTTCATTTCAAAAGGTTGGCAGGTATGGAAATGATTTAATTATTGTTGATACTTGTGCTTGCAGGTATGACTTCGCTCTATCAACAAAACTGTACATTAGACGAATCTGGGAATAAATATATTATTTTTATCTTCGCATTCCAGCTCATATTATTTGGCGAGGAAACATCATTCCAGCTGTAAAAAAACTTGTAAAATACTCATCTCACACTGTCATAGACGTCATTAATAAGAATAATCATTATTATTATTATTATTATTATTATTATTATTATTATTATTACATTGCTGTTTCGAGGTATAATGAGAAGTTGATCATTGGGGCAGATACGTGACTCAATGTTTCACTTTTTTTACATTCACTCTTCTATCCTTAGATTGCAATATTGCGATCAGGGACCAGTCCAAATTGGATTAATCTAATAGATTTAAATTTAATCTTATTCGATTCAAAATTTCAATCCAGCTTTTATTGGCCCCAGATCACAATGAGTTAAATTTACCTTCAATCTCGGAAATTTAGAGCGTCAATTGATATCCACATTCAATCTAGATAATTTATGGCCTCAAATAGCTGTGTAGTATTTCACAAGTACATAGTTCGATAGAGGCTTTTGTACGGTAGAAGATGCAGTGCGAATTAGTTAGGCCGGTATGGGTATGTATACCCGGTCATTGACTCTTGGTGGGGTCAAGAGAGCTAGGGCAGATCGATTATGTTCGTGCATAGGTCCACATAACGATAGATCGTTTTTCTTCGAGCATTTGCAGTTCACGACTTGCTACGACAAGGCGAACCGTACATTCGTATAGAGTGCACATCACCACTCACTAGACTTACGTATCGGCAATGTCGTTCGGGAGTCGCAAGTGACGCGAAGTGATTTGTTTCACCCGCAAGAATGCAAGATCACGAGCTGGTGAAAATACTGGGCATTCACGCCCGAACTTCGCCGTAAATCATGGGGGAATGCAGAGGGTAACTCCCCCTTCGAACAACCAACCTACACCCACATACCTCTATCACATACACGCCAAACATGCTCACTCATATTTCCCCCGTGAAACTCTAATTTTGAAAACGCCACTAACATGGTGCATTATCTTACAGCCAGTGGGAACGTGGGGGTTAATGAGAATGCAGGGAAGTAGTATCACAAATGATAACTCAAACTAAGATATTTTCCTCTGATTCTCAAATAATATGAATGTTTATAAGAATTTAATTTAATAAATGATTATCAAATATTCATTGACAGTATAAATTGTGGTATATCAACACTGATGTTTAAATTGGTAAATAATTTACATTCATGTTGCCAGTTCGTTGCTTCACTTTAAAAAAAGAAAAAAGTTGCCAATTTGATACGGTAACAATCAGAATCATCTTGCAATAAAATTGTGCCAAACAAATTGATTGAGGTAATCCTCCATAATAGAATGCATTTGCCTATTTTATCTGCTCTTGATAAATGGAGATATTAATTTCATTTCCGGACAATGTCATATGATTAGTCTGTAGTATTTGAAATAATTTATCGACGTCGTTTTGTAGCAATGAGGTAGGATCCGCGGAGAAATCATGTAACGATATGCGTACGTCATCTGTTTAAGGTGTCGAGTTCATTTTGTTTGGTAGTAATCATATTTTGCGATTGAATATCATAATTATTACGATTCTTTACTTTAAGATACATGAATTCATTTCAAGTCAAAATATTCCTGTAATCAATTGGCATGATATATTTGCGGTACATTGTATTGATCAAATTGTATACCTTGGTGAGCTTGATCAAGACATTTCTCCAAATTGATATGTTTGCGCGTTAGTTTACTAGTCAACTACACTTGATTTATTCTCTAAAACCATATTCAGTAAATAATTTCAGTCATTTGTCATGTTGGAAAGAACTTGTTTATTCAAGTTGGGCTGAATAAAATGTTCCCCAAATTTATACTCGGGTGTAATTATCTCCGATATATGAGAAGCAATGCGAATTGACAAGCTTCGCTAGGAGTCCCTAGTCCCTTGCAAACGTGTATAGTCTTTCGTTTTATGCAGTTGTAAATTGAGTTAATGTGTTTGATGGGGCTATTCTGCTGGGAAATAACATACAAGATTAACATATTCCTGTACCATCTTGATCAAAACATCATTTCTGTTATACAAATCAAAATATGATCAATGTTTCAATAATCACTTCGAACTACGTTTACTGTATCACGAGGGTTCAAAAATGGGGGCTGCTTTAGACAAGGGAATCATGGGAAATATAAATGCTCCCAGAGTGGTAATGTAAGGGGCTTTCGGGGGAAATATAAAAATGCGATATCATGTCATCCTAGCCCGAGTCTTAAAACAAATGTATGCTACATTGTAGGACAAATAGTGTGTGCTCGTTCCTGTGTTGATTTCACGAGCATAACCATGGCCATCTGGCAGTGATCTTTTGGTCACAAGCTTTGATGCTTTTGCCTTGTCCAAGTGGTGAAAAGACATTGAAGAAAATTAGTGTGGTGTGGGGAGGGGGCGGGAGTGGGCACGCGCGCTCGGTAACATAACATCAGGACAAAATATCCCAAGATGAAAACATTCATGTTACAACGTGAAATGATAAACCCGGTAAAAATACAAATGAATTAAAAATGATTGCGTGTAGGCAGTTATAAAGAATGTAAAATAAAAGAAATATCCCCGTTATAGACAAATGTATAACACAAACACGGACGTACACACAAACACACAAACTAATTCTCATACGTATGCACAAACACCTACGGAAACACACAAATACATACTTAAAATTGTATTGATATAGGATATATACATAATTAAATACCACAAAGGACGTAATAAAAAATTCTGGAAGTATTATAGGGTAAGTGTTATATTACTTTTGTTGTAGATTGAAACTACATTATATAAAAAAAAATAACTCAAATACAAATTAACCAATCGTTAGGAGAAACATGATATTGTGAGTTCATTAAGTTCATTAATGGTTATTTCGTGCAGTTGGTTTCAAGAGTTAATTAGAGTATGAGTTCATGGGTTCAATGAATTGAATAATCGCATGTAGCTTGGTTGATCAGTTCAATTGGAAATGCGCTATATGTATCGTGTTGTATCGGTGATTGTATTTATTATTCCTTGCTTTAGGTATGAGCTTTTCTGAGCATTTCTTTGGCCTTGACTCAGAAGATTTGTAACCACTTGTCATATTTCTACCATTTCAGGGCGTTAACGCAATGGACACTGTACAGCGTTAAAGCCCTCGTTGCATTAAAATAAAAGATCGTGATGTCGATAATAATACAGTTAGCACGGGAAATATAATTTTCCCCATCTACAAATCCTGTGAAACAATTTCTCTGGTTGATCCTCCAGCTTTGCTCGTACTTTCCTAATCTTTGATTGTCGGGCGGGTTTGTAGAAACTTGATCAGCAATGGATAGCACACCTCCTACCGCCGGGTAAACGATGGCAATCTTGTTACCGACGAGTTGGCATTTGGGGGATGAACATTAAAGCCTAAGTATAGTATTGATCGATCAGACAAATTGTTGGTCCATCTGTCACAAAGTATTCTGTTGTCACCCGAGACAGCAGAAAACAACATCATAAATACTGAAAATTGTTTATATTGACAAATTGTGTCATTTAAATTAAAAGATAGCATCTAGCGGTGTGTACCATACCTATGGGAAATCTCGGGGGTCCCCTTCCCCTCCCCAAGATTTTACATGTTGAGTAATTTCTCAAAAATGTGAAAGTTTCAGAGCGAGCAATTACCAGGGTATTGACATATCATCTAGGCGTATCTAAAAAAATGTAAAGAAATTCATATTTTTATCATTTACCTAAACTACACTTGGTCTTTGATATGCAAATATTCTGCAACAATATTTAAATAAGCGAAATTCTGTTGGTACTTTTTCAGCAGAGCCTCTTTATGGACGCACATCAACATGTATCTGTCTGTGACGAATAATGTTGATACCTCTTTCAACATTTATACTGTCGCATGAAATTATACCTTACTGCAGAGGGGTCAGTTTACTCGATTAACGTTTGTAGCGTAAAGAAGTGTAAACATGATAAGTAAATTTTTAGATTTTATTCTTGTATCTTTCAGATTAACCTATTTTCATCGTACACAAAACACAAATCGAATTGATGCCTTGTCCGCCACCAGCCACAACGACACTGAACAGCGCCCCCAACGCTGGAGTATCTCCAGCCTGCACGGTCGCTGTCACCAGTGTGGTGGGGTTGCCTTTAACCTTACAGCCTCCGCTTCCACGCAGTGACATCATGATGCAGTACAGGAGGATGGACCCTCCGATTGGTCCACCGTCTCACGTGACATCCCCCAGCCAGCATGCCCCACCCCCACCAACGGGAACGGGGCCGCTACCCAGCCCCAGCGTTCCAGTTTGGAATTCCAGTAAGTGTTTTACAATTCTTTTATTCCATTTCAGTTTATTTTTATGTTACTTTTAGTAAATAAAGTGGTGTATTGAATTTCAACAAGGAAATTATCGCTAAATTCAAACTCTAGAATATGAGGAGGCATGGCATTTCGATCAAAGTAGGCAAGGTACTGCTAAGATCAAAACGTCAGAAACTCTCCTGTTATTTCAGTGGATAAGTAGTTTGAATTCAGCGAAGAATTCGTGTAAAAAAAGAATTGTGATAAATACTAGTGTTTGTCTAAAATATGCAAAAGGATTGATCATAAAACTTGATATTAAGCCAAGAAAAATGATTACCATTTCTCTGATGTGGTTTGAAGCAAAGATAATATTGGCACCCCTGTATAATGTACAGGGTTTTACAGCATACTAACTCGTAGGTGATGTTGCAATTTGCAGGAAACGAAAGTTTTTTTTTGGGGGGGGGGCAAAACAATGTTACCTTTATCAATAAAAACTCAAAATGTGTAAAGGCGCTCCTCATTTCATAATGTAATGGCAATTTTTTGTAATTTAAATAACAAGTGTAGTGGTTCATTTTTTAACCAAGCAGATTTTTTGAAAGTAGAATATACTGTAAATACTCAAAAATACATAGTACAAAAGTAAAGTGGGCAGTCGTTCATATTTTCGTATTTGATGAAGAAGGAAAGCAGTAAGGTTGGTATGAACGAGGATGCTTTAAGGCTTAGTCACACTGTGCCGTCCAACGATTCCGTCTGAAAAACGAACACGTACGTTTATTAAACGTTTATTGGATTTTTGAATTCGTGTTCAACTGGATTACTAACGTATCTAGACGTTGACAGACGGTGCTTTTCCGTTCTGTTTCATTCTATTGTATTCCATTTGCCACCGTCTGACACTGTCTGAGGCAAATATTTTAGAAGGAGGCAGAACGGAATCATTAGACGGCACAGTATGACTAAAGCTACTGTCACACTTCGCCGTCTAACGATTCCGTCTGAAAAACGAACGCGTACGTTTATTAAACGTTTATTGACTTTTTAAATTCGTTTTTCAACTGGATTGTAAACGGATCTAGATGTTGACAGACGGTGCTTTTCCGTTCTGTTCCATTCTATTGTATTCCATTTGCCACCGTCTGAAGTAAGTATTTTAGACGGAGGCAGACGGAATCGTTAGACGGCGCAGTGTGACAGTAGCTTTAGCCTTTAGACAGAAGTGGAAGGAGGGAGTGTCATCATGGCGCGAGAGTCAGTAACCCTCTTAGGGAAAAGGCTAACTGAAATAAATAATGATGTCAATATCATGTATAGCTCCGACTAATAGCGTAGCTGATCGGTTGTAATAAATGATAAAATGTTACACGTGACACCCGCTTAGGGAAATTGGTAGGAAACTTATACTATCCTATTATAAACATTAGAATAGCACACAATAAATTTTAATCGTTATCTCAATATATCCGAAAGTGTGAGAACACCTGTTGGGTTTAATTGACCTTGAATATGGATATGGGATGATGATATTCATTTCATATACAACATAAATCCAGGGGTTAAGTGGATAGGGCTGCCACTCAAAATTTTGATTTCCCCCTACGCCGCATGCGTATTTTCCCCTACGGACACAACTTTTCCCCTACGCCTAATTAACCATATTTTCCCCTGCGAACCTATGTTTTCTCCTACAAAAATCGACTTTTCCCCTAAAAATAACCTTAGAAAATGCAAAATATTGATCACAATTCTTCGCAGGAGATGGACAAAATGGGCGAATATAATCGGATTTCCTTTGAAAATTTAAGAATATTTCTGAAAATTGTCAAAACTCCCTACATCCCCTACAAATCATCAAAAAGGGTATGTTTTCCCTAAAAATAACCTTAGAAAATGCAAAATATTGATCACAATTTCTTCGCTGGAGATGGACAAAATGGGCGAATATAATCGGATTTCCTTTGAAAATTTAAGAATATTTCTGAAAATTGTCAAAACCCCCTACATCCCCTACAAATCATCAAAAAACCATACGTTTCCCCTACGGAAGGTCATTTTCCCCGTAGGTATCCCCTACAACCTACAGTAGGCTAAAATCCCCTACGGTAGGGGGTTTTCCGTACGAGTGGCAGCCTTGGATAGGGTAATCCAATGGCCTAGTTGCGTGACAAAAGGACAATGTGTGTGTATGCATGTGTTAGATTGATTGTCTGTCTGAATAGGCCTATGTGCGTAGGCCTATCTATGTGTTAGTACATGATGTTTGGTATGTTTGAGTGTATGCTTCTCACGCAATCGTATACTAAAGGTGTTTTTGCTATTTTTTTTTTACCGTGATAGATGGCATTATGTGACACAGAGCTACCAACTAATAATGTTTTAACGATATTTAGTATGTTTATTCATCATCAAAAGTAACAAAATATGATTTTTGAAATAGAGAATATGTTTTTCCTTAAATTTGATAGGTATGCTTATATTATGTGCAATTTACCCATTTTTGGACCAAAATATGTTTTTTGCCCTGTTCAAAATATGATTTTTCCTTTTCATAAATATGTTTTCTGGTCTGTAGATGTTGGCAGCCATGTGTGACAGATACCACTTTGTATGTATTAGTGTAAGTTTGGTTCATGCTAATCACAATTCAGCTTCCACGACTTCTTTAACCTTTAACCTCAAAGTTTTTAACTTACAACAGCCTTTCCATAAAAACGGGTACAAGGGGGGGGGGACGAAAGAAAACGTACACACACACACACGCATAATAGATTAGCAATACTGTGGTTCCACTGTCAACAGGCTGCGATTATATGAAAGTGAAAAAATATAACTCAGGAACTCTCGACTAAAGATTGGGTTCAGGATTTGCAAGACCATCACGTCCCTTCAGTATTATTACCGAACGGTAGTTAAGTACTTACAAAAGGTGTGTTGAAAGTTTGAGATCCATATATCATGAACGTGTTGTTTTATGAGAAAAACTAGCAACGATATGGTACCAGAACATTGTTCTTTCCATGAGTTTAAATTTTGCTGAAATTGCAGAACACAGTTATGTGTATGTTCGCATGTGCAGCTGAGCGCAGTGGTCAGTGGTGACTTCGTACGCTGATATGGTCAAGCTGCTGAACTCTGCGTGACCTTCGGCAAGCGGCCGATCGGACAAATTTGGAACTAACGGTACGGCACGTGCCGTCGTTTTGCAAATTATGAAGTTTAACCGTCCAGATTTTGTACGCAGTTTTGGTGAAATTTTCACCAAAACTGCGTATTCTACCCGAAGGTTCCATGAGAGGTGTTTATTGAATCTTCACATTGTGAATGATTTAACCTGATTTCATTCATTTTGCCATTTTTTGGCGTGCAAATCCTGAACGCAATCTTTAAAGGCCCTCTAGTAGATTACAGTCGATTATCACCTTTTTTGTATCACATGAGAAGTGGCATAAATGTTTCCCTAACAATGCAAAGAAAACGACAGTAGTTATGATTGTGGATTCCTGAATTCCTTGTAACTGACTGATACCACCCGTATGCTCCCCCTCACTTTGAGGTGGCGTTGCTTTCCCAGATTGGGCTTACAAACCAGAATCCAGCCCGGGCAGTCGGCAGATCCAGCTGTGGCACTTCATCCTGGAACTCCTGCAGAAGGAAGAGTTTCGCGACGTCATCGCCTGGCAAGGAGACTACGGCGAGTTCCTGATCAAGGACCCGGATGAACTGGCTAGACTGTGGGGAATGAGGAAGTGCAAGCCGCACATGAACTACGACAAACTCAGCCGTGCACTTCGGTGAGAAAGATACCCATTAAAGACATGCTTTTAAGTGCCTATTTTTCCTCCCTTTTCCTACTTTTTAAAGCCTTGTCCGTATTTTCCGTACTTTTATTGCTCAAATTCTTGAACCTACCTTGAAGTGCCACACCTCCATCTTCACGTGGATAAATTGATCGTGTGGCAGGGTTTAGGAGGCTTATTAGCCCAGTAATGACCCTAATTGCGTGGCCATTTCCCTACTTTTTCCTACTTTGTTGTCACATCTACGTTAGAAACAGTGCAGACTACTTTGTCAAAAGGAAGCAACTGACGTACCCCTTACTTTTGAGATAAGAACTAGTCAGATTATGGTCATGAAGCTCTATATTCTTTTTCTCCACGAAAACTATTCCAAAACGCTCACATTTAGTGTCTTACTGTTTCCCTTCTTCCCTACTTTCTTCCTCTTATGTCGTACTTTTTCTTCTAATTTGATAGACTCTGCTTCTAATTTTCCCCTACTTTTGTTTTAATTGTCGTGCTTGAAAGCCTGTAAGGAGTTACGGTGCAATTGCCGTATGGTACAATAAACCCGCAAGGATGCGATTCAACATCCACAAACGTACAGTTGTGAACACGAGGAGGTGTTCAGTAAGGAAGGAACCCGTAAAGGATAAAGAAGGTGTTGCTGTACAGTTTTTCACTTTAGTCACTTTATCTACGCGATGGTATACTTAAAGCTTGTGAGCCAAAAGATGTAAATGATAAGATTGGGTACTTGCAGAAAAACATTCTATTCATATCCAGTATTTTCAAATCAATTATGAACAGATAGTATTATGAAATCTGGTTCTAATACCGTACCACGCAAGCGAGTAGCTGATAATGTGGTAGTTTACATTTTGTAACAAAATCTGTACACAAATCGTTATGCTGACAATTTACCAGTACAGAAACCTAATACTGGTCTGTTACTTTGACGTGGGAGAGACAACAAAATGTCCACAACTTTCAATTTGATATAAATATAAGAGCACATTCAGGGGTGAATAAGGTCCACCTTATTAGTTAAATAAAACAAACTTTCACATGAAATACAAACTTGGGGAATAGAAAATGTGCAAAATTATTGTAATCGTAAATCCCATATCATAACATTTCCTAAATAATACGGCAATTTAATTAATTCTGGTCATATTTTGATTTTTCACCTGCAGGTATTATTACAACAAGCGTATCCTCAACAAGACGAAGGGTAAACGCTTCACCTACAAATTCAACTTCAGTAAGCTGATCTTAGTGAATTACCCAGGCACAGATCTGAAGTACGTACCCCCGTACGTCCCCGCATCACGGGGAGGACTCGGTTCCGCCGTGGAGGATTCAAACATGGACGAGGAACCGAGTACCCCTTCGCATCTTACGAAAGAAGGATCGTGCAGCGATTCGGGCGAGTCGCTAGACGGTGACGAGAAGCCGCACAACCGACATCGACATCGGTCTCATAGTCTAGGGGATACGGAACCGACGACGTCGATGGCCACACAGCCAACTCAACCCCAATCCATGTCATGCCTTACTGAACCCGATCGTCCAATGGCTGGTCTCATGAGCCCGAACCTTCGGCCGAATTATAGCGCACAGGCATTCCAAATCATGCGGCCAACCTCGTTCTTCTCCCACTCTCTACCCGCTAGTCCGTGTTACCTTTCTCCGCTCGCCAGTCCCTCGACAAACATGAGTCCGTTGTTATCCGCGCCAGGACACCCGCACGGTCCGAGGTTCACATACACTCCGGCGGAGATACAACGCGCTCACCAAGAGGCACAGACCCAAGCCGCTCTTGCCCGTTTAGAGCACGAGCGTGTCGCACAGCTGCGGGTGGCTGAAGCTCATGCCAGAGCCTTCCCATTGTCAATACCGCCCTCGCCCGGTACGCTGTGGCGAACCCATACTGAAAATGAACTACGCATACGGAACTTGGAGTTGACGGCTGCTGAGAAACAACAGCAGCAATTGCAACAACAGCAACGTAAAGAACAACAACAGCGACAAGAAGAACAACAAAGGCAAGACGAACAAAAGCGACAAGAACAAATGCAGCAAAAGGCAAAAGAACAGCAGAAACAACACACTTCACCTGAACGCGAATCGTCGATTCGTATACCCGAACGTCCGTTGCAGTCGGAGCTGTACCTGAGAAGAATGAACGAGAAAAAACACGCCCAAGAGCGTCATATACCTCCGGCTATTACAATCGATGACAGAAACGTGACTCCATCTGCAACAAGCCGGAAATCACCGGAACCAGCACCGTGTACCGTCACCAGCCAGACTGAAGAACGTCAGCGCGAGAAATCCCGTAGCAAAACGCCGCCTCCGCCGCTCAGAGTCGATTCGAATAAAATCATATTTGATATCAAACCTCCAAGCAGTGCGCCCCCTATCGACGACAGATTGGAAGTACTCCGACATATTCCCAATCCCCGGGGAAGTCCCGCCCCACCACGCCGGATCATAGTCCACACCAGCAGCGAAAGTCGGTCTGAGGAGGACCTTCTAGATTCGGACAGTAACGCCTCCGGTGCGCAAGGATCGATACCGATCAAGCTTCGATTCAAACGGAAATGGAATCGGGATAGTACTCGACCGCCCTCTTTTGCCGAGAATGATACAAAATCTCCCAAAATATTTTTCGATTCCAGTCCATCATCGTCACGCTCTCTCCCCTGTACACCAACGCAACGCGCCCAGATGGGAACGTTTTTCCAATTCCCCAGTCCTCTCGAAACCCAGGCCGAACACGAACCTTCCACTTCCCCCCAGAACAAAGAATCGTTACGTCGATTTCGAGATTACTACTTTGAGACAAAGCCCATCTCTGATGACAGCCAGAGACTGCGCGAACCTGACAGACGGAGTAAGGAAAGGGTTCTCAGTATCGAATCGATCATCGCGAAATCGGAACCTCTACGCCCTGCCATGAACATGCGTAACTCTAGTAGCGCTCCGAGCATAGCAACAACAATGAGTGACTCTACCACCAGAGAGGACACTGCATCTTCATCTCCCCGAAATATAAGTGACGTCTAGGAGGGATTATCTGTGAGAATATCTGCGAGAATCCGCGTGAGTTTGCGAGAATACGCGATTAATCGAACTGCATTGGACAAGTCGCATTGCCTGTCACAGCGTGACATGAACTTTCCGTGAATGACTATAGAATTATGTAATACTACATTGCTGTATAATTTTTTTCATCATATCGGCTGCTCGCGAGAGACACTGTATAGTTATAACGCACCATGTCATCTAAAGTAATATTTTGCTAAATCTTTTTTTTCTGAAGTACCGCGAAAAGCAGGTGTCGTAGAAGACAAAGTGCGAATTTTAATGTTACAAAATGTACAAGTATTTTTTCAATCTTTGGGTGAATACACGTGTGTGTTCTTTTTGCGCTAATGTGCACTGGAGTTCCAAACTTTGTTCTTTCTGACATCGATCACTGTTCTTTATAACTTATTTATTTCATTTATTATCATTATTCTTTTTATTATTATTCGCTGTGATATTCTCATAACATGCTGCAACTTTGATCATGCCTTTCGTGATGAGGATTTGATTTTACAAGTATTTTAAGGAAAGAGATAACTTTTCCTTACAGTGCTTGCCCAGTAAGTTAAATGATTTGATCTTCTACGAAGTTATCGTAGCAATGTAATTGACAATTATATTTGTACAGTATACATAAATATACATGTTACTCAAGAATTTGTAAGGTTCTGTTATAATGTTGGAAAGCGAACTCATTCGGCAGTGTTAATGTTTGTTTCTCCGATATGTCTCACAAAATTGTGGCTTCCATTTCTCTTGTTATAAGGGTAGTTCGATGAATACTCTGGGGCCGTTTTACAGGGTATAAGAGCTGATTTGAATGGCAGGGGCGTCGATGCCTGGGGTGGCAAGGGGGCAGTCCGCCACCCCAATGAAAAGTATGGGGAGGGGCAAACATTGATTTGCCCCTCCCCCCCCACCCAATTATTTTGACAACTTGAAAAATTCGTAAAACGCAATGCAAGGCATATGTTAAAGCATGAGAACTTGAAAACCATTAATTTAGGCGTAAAAATACTATTAACTATACATTGTTAATTTTTCGGCGCACATTCGCGTGCAAAATACTTATTGCAATATTGGCGCGGCGAGCGGGGCCGAAATTTTGGACATTGTTCTTTCACCTTTTGCACCCCAATCGCGACACATGGATCGACGTCCGTGAAGCGTGATATACTCGTATTTAGCGAGTATATCTCATGTTGAAATAATCAGTTTTACTATAAGAACCTCTGCATTACCAATGTCAGCTGTCAGCAGCGCAAAGTCTGATAGTTTTGCCATAGTACTGGATAATTTAATCAGTAGGCCAGAGATTGTCAGAAGACAATAAGTATTCGTACTTTTGTTTTTATAATAAAGAAATATTGTATTTTTTAATGATTCCATGACAAACATTGCTTACGGTTAAAAAAGTGTGGATTAAACAAACGGTATTAATGAGCGTTACAGAAGTTAGAGCTTTTCGAAACAGTTGCTAGCAAAAAGGGCACATGTACAAAATGAACGCTAAAACCAATTTTTTAACATAGCTACGTTGCAAATGTTTCCTAATAACCCCATTCGCGTTAGTTTGTAAGTGGGGAGAGGTCTTGTGAACGTGAATAGTGGAACTTGTAATAGTTATCTTGTGTCCGCAACAGAAGTAGAGTCCCTTTAATAAAAAGAGTTTTGTGTGGTGTGACGTATTGGAAAAACATGACATGAATTCTGTCTATTAATGCTTAAAGTGCGTATCGTAATCTGTAATAGAAATGTACGCTAGTAATGAAAACGGGCGGCTCTCAACGGGGGGGGGGGGGCATAGACCTCCTTGTTCAGAGTAATCGAAAAGTATACAGGGATATTAGTGTTTTTCGAAAAATTCGCGCCCAGCCTAACAGATTTTAACTGAAGCAGCACTTTTCCGGACTGCTAATTTAGCCGTGAAAAAAATGTGTTTGTCCAGCAAATTTTCCATCAACACTCTCCACTGAACTATTTTCGGCTGTTGTTCGAGGCTTTCGTTCCCCCCCCCCCCGATTTTTACCCTGTGTGGCCGCCCTGAGTGAAACAATAATTGCATTCAAAATCACTGAAAGTTGCAATATTCTATGACGGGATTTTCACAACGAATACACAATACTGCCCTCACTACGTTTGGAAAGTTGTAGTATAGCTCACAGTGATGACATCTCTGCCTCTCTTTGCGACGTCTATGCGAAGTAACGTTTTGGAGTTTCCAAGCAACAGAATTTTTTAATTTGATCGGGGAGGGGGGGGCATAGTCCTAGGTCCATGCCACAGGCTCCACACCAGTAGGGGATAGACGATTATCAAAAGAGCTTAATTGACAGTTTGAAATTTAGTGAAGAAAAAATTAAAAGTAACCTAAGTCGTAAGTGCGTGAACATAAATATCGACATTTCTGTACACAATTTTTTCATGAATTTCGAGTCATTCACTTCAGAGGAATGTGTGAATATTTGTCATTGGTATTCTATATTTTGAATGTTAGTCGAAGAAAGATTATTTTTGGATTTAACATTTTATACTTTACAAAATGTGAATTGAAAGATGTGTCCTTTTACTCGTAATATTAAATTCATTGTTCACCTGTTGACATTTTCAAAGCAATTCAGTAGACGTAGATAGGTATGTTCAGCAAGACTACCGGTGTGTAGTTTATTATACTGTTTGGTTTTCCGTGATTTAGTATTGTCATAAGGTGTATGCATACACTGCAAAAGCTGGGGTGTTAAATTTAACACCCAGTGTGTTGTACAATGTACAATATAGATACCAGACGTGGTGTAAGATTTTAACACCACGGGTGTTATTTTGACACCAAATGAATTATTTCAAACACCAAGAGCACTGGCTTTAACACCAAGAGTGTTGAAAAATCAACACTTTTCCGGTATTTAGGCCTATATCGTGCAACACCCTCGGTGTTAAATTTAATCTCCAGTTTTTGCAGCGTACATTTATGTGTTTTCTGAAGGACAAATGAGTCGGTGAACTGACAAAGGGCCCAAATCCTTATTATTTATATGTGAACTTACGCCCTTTGTGAATTCACCGATGCAAGTGATAAAACCAGAGTATAGTTTTGCTCCGTCTAAAAAAAATTTCATAAGTTTTTAGCAAATTATTGTAATCCCGTGCCGTATATCGGCAAAGAATATGAAATCTACGTGAAAGTGATTTAAAATTATCAGTGAGCTGATAATCACATATTATGCGTGGCATGGTTATTTTTGTTTTGCCCGTGCAGACAACGTCTCAAGGAGGCATCAAGCGTTGCCCCTGTAGACAATGTTTGAAGGAGGTATTAATAGTTGCCCCTGTCCGTCCGTCCGTCCTTCCGTCATGAATTAATTTCTGCGCAATGACTTAAAAATATAAACATATTTCGTCGTGCGCATAGCACAATGTCGATAGCAAGTGCTTTAAGCAGATTGTCGTCAACACTAAATTGCTCGTAACGTTACAACCACTGGTTTATTTTACATGAAATCAAAGTATTGTGATGTTTTAGGTCCTTTCGTAAATATGTTTGGCAGAAATATGGAATAAGTTTCTTTTTGTCAAGTTCTATTGTTTCTGTATATTTCGGGGGAGGGGGGAGATGGGCCGGGTTTTTTTACACATATTTTTTGATATTTTTTTCTCCTTTTTTTTTTGCCATGTCTTGGTTGGTGCTTTGACAGAGATCAGATATATGTGAATGTATATTATACCAAATGGCATATAATCAATTGCTAAACATCACTGTATGTTACATATTAGGCACGTTTATGATAACCAGGGTAGCAATATCCAGTTTGCACACGTTAATCGATGATATTCAAATGACATATATTTATGTGCTAAAGTTTACTTTAAAATATTGTTTCGTCTCGTCATTTCTGTCACGCTGGCCGTATTCTGTGGTGTCAAATGTATTCATTTTCTAAACAAACTATAGATCGTAGAATAATTTTATTTTACGAGGAAAAAAGGTTTCCGATACCGTATTTAAGCGCTTGTACTGGTGTCGGCATTGCTATTTTTTTTATATCTGCGTCAAAATGTAGATGCTAATATCATAAATTATACCACTGTATAGATGTAAAGTTTTTGTTTTAAGTCGTCTACGTTAACTTGCCGCTCTATGTTATAATATCGTCAAATGAATACTTAACATCGTCGAGAGTTCGAAACTACTGTACACAGTTTTACCCATACGCATAAATATATTATATGTAAACAAATATTTCGTAGTTTATGTAAATGTTTCTCGGTTAATTATCTAGCAAACGAGAACGTGCTTGATTCTATCTCGCGAGTTCGCTATCTTTCTTTGTGTTTGATGT
>JZLH01S0627861.1:0-13832 GCA_001188425.1 Eucidaris tribuloides | reverse complement strand
CTCTAGTTTCAATATAAATACTTTGCCCCAAAAAATTATATCTAGCTGAAAAAAAAAGAATAGAGCTTGAATGAACAAACAATATTTTTCATTCAAAGTTACCCCTTTTTTATGGTAATTGACAAAGGATTCTCTAAGCGTTGTTGTACATATACAAATATACTTGGTGAATATGCCTGTAATTGTCCAATTATTTCATAATGACAGAATTAGTGGATGCTGAGTTTGGTGAAAACATAATTACTTAGCATATTGGTAATATTGTTGACTTTGTAAAATTTTGTCTTTCTGTATATACTTGTCATCCAGATATTTACTCAAAATTGCCCAATTTTCCCAACCCCCTCTGGCTTCCATAACAATGCCAAGCTTGTCTTGTCAAATGCAGCTTGTGCATATTTTCAAAATGTTTTTAGGAGTAATCAACTGAATGTCATTTTGGAGGTGTTTTGAAGGGCAAAACAATGGGTTTTTCTGCTGATTTATGCTGACTAATTTGGGGGACCTTGGTTTTTAAATGCAGCATGATCCATAACTCATCATAAAACCAATATATTGTCAAGTCACAGATGACAGAAGGCTGCGGCTGTTGCCTGATGATGCGCATGTTGATTGTCATTGCTTGACTCGAAAAACAATGGAAAGCGCATTGTCCTTGGCCCGTTGGTCCCTATTTAAGATATATCATTATTGATCAGGTTTTAAGTTGGGAGAACTTTTGGATTATCTTAAGAATGGCTCCAGATTTAGAGAAATCAATCCAAAGGCATTTTGATATTGTTCTTTCTCTCTCTTTATAATGAAGCAGAGGCAATCTGCACTTTTGCTGAGCATGTACGTGGATGTGCACTATACATCATGTCACAGTTTGCTTCAGATTTTCAGTTCCTCGACGTAAACTGAGTCTGGAAAAATTATGCAACAAGCTTGTCAACCAGATTTCCTGTAGCCACTGCTTTGCTGTGTAAATTAAAATTTCCCTGTCTAGATACATTTCCACCACCAATGGGACCAAAAAAAAAATAGTCTCAAAATATGGGTTCAGATTAAATATGCACTGTTTTAATGCCACAATTTCATAATTCATTTCCTGTGCATTGTGGGGAAGAGTAGTGCCCACATATTTATCATTCAAGTCAGAGGGCACTGTTCTATTTCTCTTGGCATTGGACCTTTAAATGAATTTAGCACAAGTAGTAGCAAAACCTGAAGTAAAGGTTTTGTTTTTGTTGTTGATGTTGCTGTATGCTGTCGTTGTGAGGAATTGCGTATTCTACTACATAGTCTGAACAATTTCTGTGACCTATCTGAAATGACCATCCTGCGACTTGCATGCCCTTTATGTACATTTAGTAACCTTTCATGCATTACATCATGGCAGAGTTTCCCCTGTAGTAAAATGAATACCGTGTTCACCCTCAGGTATATTTATATACCTGTTCTCCAAGGTTGAAATTACGTATCTCAGCCAGCCAGAACTTTCTCGTTGAAGTAACCCATCACTTAAAGGAAGTATAGCGATGCACATGGATCTGAAATTGGAAACCGTCTTCCCACGTAAATCTACACACTGTGTAATCCTAATGGCTTCTGTGTGTACTGGCATTTATGAATACGATTATGTGCAAGGAGCTGACAAATTAATTGATGCTATTTTGGAAGTTTAGTATACAACGTAGCTCCTGTAAAATTTGCTTACACCTATTGGAAAACAGAGTTTGTTCTTTTATAAAAAGTATGGAATTTCACAAATAACACAAGAAAATGTTATTTTGTATAACTCTTTTCCTGAATGACAGGAATTTACAGTGAAGAGAAAAAAGTCTTTGTCCAGAACAAAATCAGTGAATTATAAGGAAATGGTCTCAAGAATGTTTTTTTAAAGGTCAATCCAGGTCAGAAAAAAAAGATCTCATAAGAAACGCCTAACTTTCTCTTTTCCGATGATATATTGTTCATGTCTCCCCGATTCCAAATTGCAGAGAAAATTGCATTTGATTAACCCATTTTTCTCACTTTCCCTTGCCAATGGAGACTGCCATTGTTTGACTTTTCAGCGATATGCGTACGTAAAGACGTCTTCTCATTGCCCGCATATCCACCACGTATAACTCTCCATGAAATGTTCGCTGAACAGCACATCATGTTGCGTCCATTTGTATCCTTTCTGTCAGAATTTTTCCACTCTTACGGCTCAGTGCCCATTTTTGGAAGGCTTCTGGTCTGGTTTTGGGATTTGGGAACCTGTGAAAAGATTTCCCTTGTCAGCTCTTTTTCTCAGTCAACCGTAAGCTTGACAAAACACCATGTTGCTCAGCGATTTGCACAGTGAACCAATGGCTGCTATCGCGCGCGCTGTGGACTGTTTAGATCAAAGTTGTCCAGGGCATACGTCATACGTTCGCTGGGGGTCTGCTACAAATGGCGACTTCCATTAGCAGCAGACGACAGTGAAAATACCCATTTGGGGGGATCTAAATCTTGCAATAACTTCAGTCTCACTTTACCGATTCGGATGAATTTGCTATCAAATTATATCAGCAACATACTCTTCATTTAAAAATGATAAAGAAATACTAGGGTTGGATTCCCCTTTAATGACTAAATTAGGTAGCTGTGTGTGGATGCTTGTTTGAAGAAAAAAAGAATATAGAATTTGTAGTTGTAAACATTCATAAATTTCTATATTAGAAAAATGGATGAAAAATAGAATTTGCATTTCCAGAAAAGGGCAAACTTAGATCTTTGAACACACACTGCAATATGAACTTAGAGATAGATGGGTATACTAATAATGATGATGGGTCATATACAGTATTGTACTTTCAATGCTGTGGCATGATGTTCTTCTTTCTGGGTTAATTTAATCCTGAAAACATTAATGCTTGATTCAATTAGTTGTGCAAATATTTTGGAGCATCTTATGAATTAATAGTGACCGTTCAAAACATGTTTTGCGAGGAAACAAATTTATTGGGGTATTGGCTGACTTTATTAGCTGTGCAAAAGAGTACATGAACATTTATGACTGAGTTAGGGCTTAAAAATGGGATGCTTTATATCAAATGAACCAGTTATAACTGACATGACATCCATGAATCATCAATGTCTGGACACAATAGAAAAAAAAATATCACAACTCCAGGTGTAGTGTCTGGGGAGAAAGTGTGACCAAACTAGGTCCATGTATTATAAGTTCATCACTGATAATTTACTTTGCCGGAAAGCATGTAGGCACGAAAGTATGACTACATTTTATCCACAGTGCATTTATCTATCTATCTATCTGTCTAATGTTACTGTCATATATCCATCTACATGTGTCTGTGTACATGTATATGTCTATCTTTCTGTCTAATAATATTTTGTATTTCTTAATTTAATTGTGAAAGGGGTGTGAGGCAAAAGAGGAGTGCTCATGGGTGTATTATATCTGCAAGCATTTTGGGAACAATGATTATTTTATCCATCCACCCCACTCCTCTCTTCCACCCCCACCCCGAAACCCCAATGACAAGATAGTGATACATATATGTGCCATCCTGCGTGATCTTTATACTAGTAGCCGAAGCATGGGCCTACATGTACACTAAGTCCATAGTTGAACCTGATGTAGAGAGAAAGGGAACTGCTTGTTACTTTTTGCTATATTTTATTATGACCCGTTCCAAAGTATGTCACCTTTTTTTTAATATTAGCTTCATTGAAGTTTTTGAAGCTGACCTCAGCAAGGTCAAAATACAACAGTTTAAAAGTTGGCATCAAATTTTATCTCATATATGTGCTACGTAAATATTTAAAGAATGAGTAACAGTGGTATACCAGCCAAGTTTTAAAAAGGAAAAAAAACAAGTTTTTTAAAGGAAAATTTGCTTTAGGGAACTTTAGGGCAGCAGCATTTTAAAATTGTACCCCTCCCCCTCACCCCTCTCCAAATCCAAGGTGAAATGATTATGTCAAGTTTATATGAAGCCAAGGGGGAAAGTGAGGAGTCAAATTATGTGAAATTCATAAACCCAATTTTGGGTTCTTTATATCATGTTGATCAGGCTGTGTGCCAACAACAGGGGGAGGAAGGGTAACAAATTACCGGCATCCCCCTTGCCCGGTAGGGGAGATTGGCTTACATGTACTAGAGCAGGCATGCAGTAGGGGGAGAGTATCAGTTGATGGCAGGGTGTAGATGGACGGATCATCAATTGATGAGGAAGTTGAGCAGGGAAATGATACGAATGACTGAAAGAACTTAATTTTCTAGAAAGCAGGGGGTTTTTTTTATCTTGAGGGAGAAGAGGAGATAGGGCCAGGGAAAAGGTAGGATGGAAATTATTTAATGAATTAATGCTAAAAAAATAACTTATTTAGGTTCATTGTCCTAGTGAAATACACTTTATCCTGTTAAATTTATTTTGATACACTTTATCCTGTCAAATTTTTTTATTTCTTAGTAACACCAGGGATGAGGCACATTGATTACATTATACTTAATCAACCATGTGATTCCATTTGTCTGTTAAGTATCACATTCAATTTAGGCCACCTAATGTTGCTCATTTGTTTAGAGCGATGATTATATTATAACTAATCAACCATGTAATTTCATTTATCTGGTGTACCACATTGGAGTTAGGCTAACATAATGTTGCCCAGTTACAAATTTTTGTATCTAAAAATAAAATATTAGATAAAGCATAAGATTCCTTTTTACCAGCAGGCATTGGCTTTATCTTTCAGATTGAAATCTTGGTCTGGCTCATACAAAATGTGGCATACATGTGACTTACACAATTAATACATAAAAAGGTCATTTTCACCCCAAACTGAGCACATTTTGTCATCCCAGTAACAACATGACATGATTGTATCAGAAAAATGTTACAAGAGTCTGACAGATTCGATATTTCTCAGTTAGTATTCAGTGAATAAGTTCATTCATTCATTCACTTTTTGCAACAGCTGCTGCTGCATAATTGTAATATCATTATTGAGCATGTATTCTTGAATGATTTCATTCATTCCAGATTAGTGTTGCACAACTAATGGCCACCGCACACTACACGATTTTCAGTCGCACGACTGCCGACTTTGGATCCAAAATAAAAAAGCGCTCATATTTCGTACACGCTAATTTATTTCAGATCCGAAGTCGGCAGTCGTGCGACCGAAAATCGTGTAGTGTGCGGTGGCCTTAAGTCGCCAAAAGTCGGAGTCGTGACTATCGTAGAGGAGTCGCGACTCCGACTTTAGAAACGCAAGAATCGACTCCATGTAATCACATATTTATGCCATACAAATCAGTCCAAACATTAATGACAATGTTTGAGACTACGACAAAAATGCAATTTTTGAATGATCATAATCACAGTTGAAACAACATAAGTTCAAAAATAATTTTCAACATGAACTTACCACACTGAACAGTCATTGTATATAGGCTGTAAGGTGTTTCTGTTTACCTTTTAATCATGCCGACAGAACTGAATGCCGAGAGTCAGCAACTAGTCGGAGTCGCGACTTTTGATCGGCGACTAGTCGACTCCCCAAAATCCTGGAGTCGTGCAACACTATTCCAGATCCTGTACAGTCAAAAATCATTACCCAATTTACGAGTTTCATTAAGCCATGTTTTCCATCTTTTTGTTCTCCATCCTCAGGTTGGTCAGTTCTTCTGTCCATCCCCAGTGACATCAATGTCCAGTCTGTCTCTGACCAGTGACACTATCCTGTGTGGTGACCAGCTTGGCAACGTCTACCATCTGGAGTGGAAGCCCGCGTAAATTGACATGTTGGACTTCCCAACTTTGATATCCACTCTTTCTCACTTACCCCCCCCCCCTTGAAATAAATGATGAACACTACCCTAAAGACCGAAGTTTTTTGCGTTGTGGATTTTCCACGGAAATCACGGAATTTGGGGTATAACACGGAAAACAGCATTTTACCAAAAAAGAAAAAAATCATGCCTAAAAATTTCCCCCAAGTAAAATTAATAAATATTTATTGAATAAAACTAAACTAATATTACAAAAAGATGCCTAATAAAGCCAAAGAAATCCCACTTTACCTGAAAATTTGTACCCAAACCCAAATCAAAACCCCATGGGCCTAGTAAGCTTGACTTTATTTGTGATTTTTTCCAACAAAAATTAAAGTCAGAAAATTGGAAAATTACAACGCGAAGAAAAACGGAATGTAACATTTATAAAACGGAGAAAAACAAATTTGACATTTATTAAATGGAAAACTTTGGTCTCTACACTACCCCATGACTTGGTATAATTTCACGTTTAGAGTGAAATATTTTTGTCAGAGGAAGAGGTTCTGAAATTAACGAGTCAGAGAAAGTATGTACTTCTCTGCTTTGTTGCTGTCCCAGCTAAGATGACAAATTGTAGATTTTAATACTGTGTAGAAACATATGGCTGTTTGGTCAATCTTTGGAGAAACATTGAATTTGTATTTTTGAAGGAGTTATGGCATATAAAACTATGATGTCTATGTGTGTAGAGTAATTAAAAATATCTTTGGGTTATTTTGATAAATTGAGTCAGCCAATGTGTTTTCACCAAAACCAAATTCTGACCACAAAGGATTTTCTGTTCACAGGCCCTTGGATTGAATGATCCATACTCTCCACCTCAATATAGTTTCTGTTAGATGACTGAACAATCAAAACTAAACAAACAGCATTCAAAAAATGTAATTCACATAATAAATTTACTCCATCAGAGTGGTTTGGTCTGCATTCCAGTGCTATGATTTAACTTTTATATTGAACATGAAAGCAAAAAATGACCAATGGCATTCTTAGAATACTTATGGTTTTATTTCTAGTATAAGTCTTGTATGTTGTCATTCCACCTATCTGAAATGCATTGAAAGTAATAACCAGTGCAGCCATTAGTGTGACAAAAAGTTCAAATGTTTCTTTGTGATTTTATAGTATTTCTAACTAAATGTGTTACTTGTTACTGTAGGTTAGTAACTTTAGCTGTGAAATTTTCAGTAGCATTATGATCAGAGGTGGTTGATAACTATACCTTGTAGCAAATTATCCTAGAATACATGTATTTGTAGTGTTGTAGAAAAACAGTTCCATCTAATGGAAATTTTGTGTTTGTATTTCTGTTGCGTGAGGAAAATGTGTTTGTATTTCTTTCTGTTGAATGAAAAAAGAAAACAAAATCATTACCTACTTTACATATAAATTAGCGCATAATCATATTTATCATGTCTGTGAAATAATTAATACAAATAAATGTTTACAAATAATATATGGGTAGATATATACCTATATTTTACCACTATATTGTTTTATATACAGTACACTTTGTTTCTGTTTGAACTGCAATAAAAATACATGAATATATTTTATATATTTTGGGAATGTTTTGAATGACTATATTCTGTAGTTGTGTGGTCACAAAATGAAGTTGACACTTGACAAGCAGTGTGCCTTTGTCATTGAATGATTTAATGGATTAAGTAGTAGGCCTACATATTAATATATTACAGCATACAATAGTATAGTGATTATACAGTGTATACAACATATTTTTGTAATAGGACGATTATATCAAGGTATCAAATGTTAGAATTATAGATGCAAGTAAATGTTCTTCAGTTAACTGAAAGTTATCTGTAGAGTTGATTGTTTCATTCCCTCACAACCCTTTTTACAACTGGCGTGTGGCGTGGTAAGGTTAAAAGATTTATTGTTGTGAAACGTTTTAAGTCAAATTTGTTTAAAACATATTGCTGTTACTGAAAACAGTGGAGACATATCTATGTGTGTGATTTTTTGTTTTTGTTTTTAGATTTCATTCTAAGTAAATTTTGAATATAGTGAATTTAAATGTATTTTGTGGAGTGGAATTGATGACCTGTGTTTACTTGTCATTTGTTTTGTGAAGCCAATCAAAAAGGACAAGAAAGAAATGTTGGAATATTGTTTCTTTAATGTATTTTGGCAGCTTTTACATTATCTCATTAATTCTTACTGGATTTCTTTTATATTTGTCAAACTATAATTCTTAACCATTGTTTATTTTGATGAATAATGGATACCACTTTATGCTTTAGTAGGTATAAATTTCTGAAATAGCATATATAGACTGAGGTGTGTGTGTTAGCCTGGACAGTCTTTATTGTACTGCAAAAAAAAAGGCATTTATATTTTCAGTTTTGATGACTTTTGTCACATGGGACCTGTTTGTATCCATAGAACCAGTGTTTATTTCTACGCTGCCCAGACATCAGGAAAATTACTGCGATTTTAGAGCCAATTGCTGGTGACCTTTCGTGTGACCCCTGTGGGTTTGTTCTGAGCCAGATTGTCTATTTGAAATGTACGTGACCCATGCGGGGTTAAAACGTGCATACGTGAAGTCCATTACATGATGGTTTGTAGCTCCAACCTACTGGAGAATCCCCCACATTGATCTTGATTTATGAAATGTCAAATAGTTTTGTGAAAGGAAAAAGAACTGTGCCATATGATCTACAGGACCCACTTGTTCAACTCTGTCAATTGTGGGGGATTTGTTTTTTCATAAATCTATTTTATTATGGGGGGGGGGTCTGTTTGGTATTTGTTGCCACAGTGATCTATTGTTTAGAAAAACAAGACAGTTGAGTGTTTATGCAGAGTAACATTTACATGTACAAGACATGTCAAGCTCAATTTTTAACGCAAGTTCATAATAAAAATTTAAAAAATGGACTTGTGATATTGAGTTGTGTTTAGTTTAAATACCTGAAATAGCATATCTATATGTGTTTATGCTTTGCCTCTGAAGTTTGTTGCTGAAAGGACAAGCAAAGATTATTCATGAAAGTCATCATGAAATCTCAATTGACTGTTGCTCTAATTTAGAATTTAGTGTACTTCTTTTATACTTGTATGGGCTTTAAACAATCATGTGTAAAATACGTATGTAGTATTTACACAGTACATGTACTTTTATATTTCTTCATGATATTACAGATTTGTTTTGATTCATTAATAAATTGAAGACTGAATACACCAGGTTAGATGTGCCTGTGATGATAAAATTTATTATTTGTACATTGCAAATATAGACTGAGTTAACATTTCAACAGAAATTGAATTTTATAACAAAAACTGAAAAGTAAATGAATGAATGTTTAATTAACAGAATACAGTGCACTCCCGTTATAACGAACACGGTTATAACAAAATTCCTGTTACAACGAAGTAGAAATTCAGGTCCCAAAATTATCTACATACCTTTATATACTTTCACTGTTTGGTTATAACGAAATTTTGTTACAACGGAAGGAAACTGCCAGTCCCCAGGACTTCGTTATAATGGGAGTCGCCTGTATACTGTTAACTTAGTTTGAACTCATGCAATTTCTCAAGGTCAGCATTTCATAATAAAGTAAAATTTGAACACGTAGTAATTCTAGAAATATACACTGTTTTTGTTGGTAATGATATACAAATGAATTATATGTTTATGTTTTCAAGTGCAAAATATATTTAGAATGTATGCACATGCAAAAGTTTTGTTATTCAGTCATTGAATTATCTTACATCAACCGAAGTTTAATAAATTCATTATCAAAGTACATGCCAGTCTTTTGCAGGACATGTATTTATTATTGAAGGAAAAATGTAAAAACGTGTAATAAAACTGTTAAGCAGAGTTACTGAATTACATGCTCGCTTTGTCGTTTAGAGATGAAAATTGTGGAGTAGCATGTCGAACATCGCCGCCCTACTGCAGAAAACTTTAGCCAGCAAAACATCTCTGATAAAATATGAAAATTAAGCTTCATGGTACCATTAATTTTGCTATAAGAAAAAAACCTACAATTAAAATAACCAGACTTTTTCCTCAGGTAATATTTTGAAGCAGTAGGGCTTGAGGGGTGTAATGAAGCAATTCAGAGCTGAAAACAGCTTTCTACTTCATCCCCTTTGTATTAATCATCGCACCTAGATTTGATGCAGATAAAATCCCAAGCATTAGCAGCCAAATTAGGGCTATCCAGTTAACGGCTTTAAATGGAGCATTTTGATACTTTGTGTGATAACAAATCCCCCTCTGCCCCAAACTTACTAACCACACCCACTTGTGTGAGACTCCGGACTTTATACCCAGGCTTGATGGAGGTGATAAGATACTGTGTAGAGATACATGTCATGTGGCTAAATTCGACAAGGTTACATGTAAAATCTAGAGTTCAGTGATATTTAAGTTCATTTCAATATTTCAGATTATCTTTTAATGATAGCCAAATGTAACAATCCAGAGTTGGACAGCTCTTCCTCTGAGCTGATTACAAATCCATTAAGATAAAACAGATCTGTGTAGATTGGTGCAGTCATGTGACATAGTGTGAGTAGACTCAGTAGAGATATTCCAATTGCATTTAATATTTGTTTGATGTTTTGAATAAGTTTCTAATCATGTTTACACTTTACAAGAGGAAAAACAAATAAAGCACAAATGAAGCATGTGATGTATGATACCAACTTCAAGATTTTAATCAAGTTGCAAAATAAAACATTTATTTTCATACAAAATGATATGTGAATCAAATGTACAAGATATTATACATCTGTACTACAAAGCACAATGGAATTGATCAAGTGGGATCCATTTTGTTTGTAAGTGCACTTTACAAAGCCAGCATAAACATAAGACTGATATAAAGGCAAATGTGATTGTAAAAGCAATTTAAAGTGACTAATTCTAAAGCACATTCATATACTATAATCTGTAAACACAAAAACAGGATTAAAAAGGTTTTTAAAAGGCACTACATCATTATCATCATGAGGTATCTATAAAATAACAGAAAAACATCCAGTGTTTTATCTGCCAAATGAATATACAATATACAAATTGAATATAATGATTACTAGATAAGTAGTTTGCATTTTCTGGAATACACTGTCAGTATCTTTATAAAGAACTAATACACTATTCCATCTACAGTTTACATTAAATAGTATTGATGCGAATAATATAATTTAACTATTTCAGATTATCTATATAGGCATATAAAAATGCAGTTTCATGGCGATAATCATTGATTGTGCTTTCTTTACACTATAGATAGATGATGCAATATTTCTTTGATACATTTAACAACACAAAATCTTTTCTATTTAGTAAAGTATATTGTTTGCAATATATTTGTGTTTGGAAGTAGATTTTGCAATTGGCTTCAATAAAGACAAGTGCATGAATATTCACATGACTGTTTGTACTTCCGTTTTTCTTGTTGATTGTATTCTATGCTGTCCAAAAACCTTAAAGGTTAGTGACATGATTGGGAACACTTGAAAATGCCTCAAGAACCAAATGAGTTGCAATATATACCAACTATACAGTAGCAGGAGTTGATCACCCACTTTGGAGGATTTGTCTGTAATTTGTTTACATATAAGGAGAATCAAGCAGAAACATAGGAGTATCTTAATCTTATCCGGGGACGATAAAATTAAGCCCCATAGAGAGCCACACAGCAGGTTTCCGTGCTACGAGTGATATTAACATTGTTTATTTTAGAATGAGTCGATGTTTGACTACAAGATTTTCACAGGAGAATCCTTGCAGAGTTTACTTGATTCTAGAGTAGTATCAGCCCAAGTTGAGGACTACCCCCAATCATGTCATTTACCTTTAATCAGCCATACATGTCATATCAAATTACTAAATTTCATTTGTGAAATTCACATTTCTCTCCATTTGGGTTTCTCCTTGTGGCAATGCCTTTTTCAGTGACTTGTGGTCTACATGAATTATCAGCAATGTCTACACAAATTGAATCAACTTTTATCAACACTATGGGGTGGAGCAGAGTAAAAAGAAGGAAGGGAAATGATAACAAATTCACTGTTACAGACCAAATAAGACATAAATCATAGATGATTTATCCACGGACAAAACATTGAATTAACACTCTGGTCAGACGTATAACAAACCTAGTAACTAGTCCTACATTGGTAAAAAATAACCCTGCTATTTCAAAACAATTCAACACAAAAGGTGTAATATTCAACTTCACAATAACAATTTTTTTGTTCGATAGCAAGGACACACTTCCTGAGCTAATTTATAAAACAAACTTGCTGGGGTCACAAAACCTTGTATAGTAATTTTTAGAGAGCAATTTTGAATGTTAGAAAGCCATATTCAGTTCTATGGAAATCTTTGATTTTAAATTTCAAGAGATAGAACCACAATTACGTGTAATAAAAAGGTTTCCCCCATTTTTTTTTACCCAACAACAAAATATGCACCACACATTGTTTGTTATTATACCTATTTTGGACCAAACTTAATAGTCTGATGGTAGATATTACTTTCCCCCCCCCCAAATAATGACCTTTTTGGATTAACTTTTCATCCAACAGACAAAATCAGAAAATTACCAAAAACTATGCAATATAGTCGAACCTCTTTATAATGAGGACCTGGAAACCATGACAATTACCTTGTTATATCCGGTTTCTCACTATACGAAAACAAAGAAATATAAAGAGTTCGGACCCGCAAAATCAACTTGTTATAACAGGATTTTATCTCCGACCTCTTTATATCGAGGTTCCACTGTATTAACACAGATCTTCCAAGGAAGTACAGTTTTATTGAATTACCCAATTTCCAATGACTTCATCACTACAATTATATTAAATTTAAGTGGAAGGTTTCAATAACCAAGTAGCATTTTGTTCTATACTTGATTTTTTTTTATTTCACAAAACAGAAAGTATAAGGAGGGGGGAAAAACTCGGTGCTGAATTAAACCAAACCAATTTTGTAGTCAAATTAATAATGAGATGAGACTGAAAGGATTATTCCAATGCATCGATTCACCATTCGTCATTTACTGCAAGTGCCTGAGCCATGGAAAAGACCTATGACACAACTTCAATGGATTTCCTTCCACATAACTTTTGTTTTCAACAGTCTCACAAATTTATTAAATAAATTTCATTTCCACAAATGTGTCTCCCCTTTTCATTTTTTTTGTCCAGACAACCAAATAACTTTGTCCTGCTCATTCCGCCGGTGATCGGAAACACAGAAATACCCCTAACCTTTTAATAAATTTCATCTAAAGTGAGACAAATCCTCCCTTCCAGTACCTTCCCCCTTCTCCTGCAAAGTAAATTGATTGAAATGGGCCAAGAAGAGCAGATGCACCTACTTTGACGTCAAGTCTGATATTTGTCTCTCTTTCATTTTGTCGTCCCTAAATTACCCGACTTCCCTGTTTTGTGAGAGCAGTCGCGTTGCAGCTGTGGTACAAAGTCATTTGGCACATATTGCAAGGGGATGTTACATTTTAGATGGGATAGTGCAATTTAAACTGTCCACATGGATGTTGGACACATCCATGAAACAGTCTGGACAATTCTTGTTGGAAAAAACTACCCAGTTCTAGCCGAAATGCAGCATCCTAGTAATCAAATCATCACTTTGTTTGCTTAACTTCCTGCCCAGCTGTTGTTGATTTAATCTCCATATCCATAAAAAAAATACATGAAAAATAATTTTTCAGCAACGCACTGGCAGAAATAGGACGCTAACTCGCACATAGTTTGGATACACTGGGGGAAGTATGTTATTTCAATTTGTCAAACTAATTGGGGGTAGTATTCCATCTGTAATGACATCCATTAGCCAATCTGGTCAACCGTCACAGAAAATGACGGCATGCATTTTTGGATAGATCTGCCTATAACCCAATAACTCCCGACACAATTTATAAAATACAACTTACAACATGGAACAACATGGATTGTGTTCTACATATGCACTGTCCAAAAAAGACTTTTTAAAAAAAAA
>JZLH01S0627856.1:11548-24033 GCA_001188425.1 Eucidaris tribuloides | reverse complement strand
CAAACATATGGTGTTGGGATAAGTGGGACACTCGGTAGTATTTTGCCAGATTTTATTCGTGATAGAGGCCAATATATTGTCCGTGTTCCAGTTACCCCACTGTTCCACTTACCCCAATTTGCGTGCAAAGGGTTAACTACGGTTGAGCATTTGTAATGAACGCATGTAATGATCGCGGGTGCTTACCACGTGCGCCTGCCTGAACTGTGTGCAAGGCGTACTCAAACTGTGAGGGAGTTATGTGCAACTAATGCGCTCCAGTGTGTAAATTATGTGCAAACTAGTCGCAAACACCACGTTGAATGCGTACCATAAACCCAGATGGGCACGCAGTGGCACGCAATGCCACGCCCCGTCACGAAGAAGTTGCGCCTAGGTTGCATATAGTTATCGACGTGTTCACGAAAATGGCTCGAAAATTTTGTCGTGACAAATTTTTGAAACGTGACAAATTTTTGAAAATTTCAAAATTTTGTCACGAACGGTCACGCACTTTTTTCCAGCCGCGCACCGTTACGAATAGTACCACGAGCGTTTCCCTCATTGGCACGTTACGATGAGTGCCATGGCGTAAACCGTTTTACGTGCCCGTGTAAATTAAGGCACCTTAACCCGAGAGAGGATCGTGCACAGTCATGTGGAGTGCAATCATTGCTGCGTGCACGCTGACCATGCTGCTAGGAAATGTTAAATAGGAAGAAGGGCTTATTCATGAGCAATAATTGGGGACGCAGCGCGACTTCTGAAATTCAAAGAACAGGCTTTTGCAATTCGGTGAGCTATTTTGTCAACGCCTATTACGTTTATTACTTCTGTTGTAAAAAAATTCGCCCCGTATTCGCGTATTTTACAAATAGCATTTTGATACAGTTTTTTTCTTACCGTTTTGGTTTTGTTTTGCGTCCTCGATAATCCCGGGCTGTTATCATCTATTTGGGCGCATTTCATGCCGCTTACATGTTCAATTAACTGTCGGTAATTTCAGTTGTCCGTTCTCTAAAAATGTGAACATATTTTTACGATCTCTATAAATGTAAAATTGATCCAGATTTATGCCACATCAAAGTGCCTAACATTGCCTTTCCCCTTTTATTACAAGCACAATATACACTGAAAATGTAATAAGACACATCACACAAACAATGGTTGGACCGATTTGACTGAAATTTGAAACTAAAACCTCTTGGAAACTGAAAGCAAAATAAATGGGACCAAGCTCCTTAAAATGAACGTATTGGATCATGTCACAATTCAAGATTAATTTGTTGCGACATGATTCTATTGTTACGATTTGTAGATTACATTATTCCAGACTCTAGTCAAGAGTTCTTCATAATAATGCAATACAACAGCAAAATGTCAAATATAATTTAGAAAACAGTAATTACTACGACAAGGTAGCTGAATGTAGAACATACTTATCACCATCAAAGCTTGCCACAGTCACCTATAAAGAATAATGGATGAATCCTTCACCACACGAGACCATCCCATGCATGCTGAACTGTGATTCACGTACGCAGCCTATTGTTTACATTCACGCTCGAACGCATAATGCCTTAACTCTATGGGATTTTGAGAATCTCGGAGGAAACGGAGTAACAATCCCATACAGTTAACACCGGCCACATCCGGTTCCCGTAGCCAAGCTGATAAAGTCAGAAGACTGAGAGAAAATGGCGTCTGTGATTGTTTTTGCCAATTCCGCGGGCCTTCTCCTAGCCAATAGAATTTGATTTTTACATTTTTAGAATCCTCAGACTTCCCACTAGAAATACTCATCGACAATATATTTATCGATGACGCACTTTCATTTCATGAAGCGGCAAAGTCAGAAAAGATGGAAAAAGCAGGGTTCTTCCACGAGATTTTTTTTTTACCAAAATGGAAGTTTTTAGAATCAATTCCGCGGGTCATAACTATTGACTCTGGTCACATATTTTGATCTAACCTTAAAGAGAAACCTTTGATTATCATAAATCTCGTGTGAATAGTATATACAGCTTGCAGATTTGTTACAATGGCAAAAAATGTGCTAAAAACGACGGTTTTAGTTCCAGTTTACCATTGTGTTGCAAAACTCTACACCATGAAGAAAGTAAAAGATCGCTTAGAAATTGATATGTTGTAGAGCACAGTTAAATAAGTTCACTCATTAGTTTTTATTATTTTCACTGGTCTAAAGTTTTGGAATAGTTTAGACGGTAGTATCAAAGAATCCATCATGTCGTTTAAATGCAAATTTACCCTATTTTCAATATGAGCTTACAAGACCCGATAGACCCTCCTATAATTGGACCTTATAATTTTATCGAATAAAATACGTTTTAATAATGCACATTTGTGATGCCTTTGTCTGTTAATCCCACGGTGTTCCCTTGTCTTGACCCTTCCTGATGTTTGTTTGTTTTGTCTCAGTTCGTTTATGTGTAGTTTCCCCTCATAGTCTCCTTTTTAGAGCACAGCTTGTTCTTGTCTTGAGTCCCTGTAAATCACTTTACTTATGCTTCTTAACTTTTTATTGTATGTTTCTGTTTTGCATTTTTCTCAATATTTTTTTTATAATGTGGGCATGAATATAAATGAATACAACATTAAAACAAATGCTTCAATTTTCTTCTGAGTGGTCCACGTGGTACAAGCCTGCTTTTTAGTGGATCAGTCTTTTCCATTCAATTTCAAACATAACTTACGTGTTTTTTTTTATTTGGTTTCATGCATTTATGATATTGATTTCTGTATAACAGTAATTGTAATATAATGCCATGGCAAATTACATAATAGTAAAAATACTTTTTCTTTGTTTACGGACCAAGTTATCCTTTCAGAATAATAATTACTTGAATAACTATAATATTCATGATTGTAATGTAACGCCATAAAAAAAACATGCATTATGTTTATCTATAAGTTTGATAGAAATAACTGGCTATAAAAAAAGTTCAGCAGCGATTCAGAGTCCTGTGGGACGAATTAAATCTAGTAGTTGTCCAACAGAAATCAAGCATGAAAAGATTTTTGTTGAAACTTGGGTAGGGTAGCGCAATGTTGCGTAGAAATGGCGCACAGTAACTTAAAGGCAGTGTTGCGTAGACTTACGTAGACTTGGCAGACAGTAAAGTAGTGTTGCGTAGAATTGCGCACAAACTGCGTTCGAGTGATCTGCACCAAGGGCGGCGGAACCTGGGGGGGGGGGGCAGGGGGCACTTGCCCCCCCCCCCAGAATTTCCGATAGAAAAATGCCTTTTTTTTCAAAATGAAATGTGCCCTTTTTGTGAATGACGCTTTTTATTCTACGCATTTTCATCCCTAAAGGTGATTCTATTTTATTATTATTAGTAGTGGGCTATAGAAGGTCATAGTTTCAAAACATGTTCATCACACCTTAGTTTGATGAGTTGATGCGTACTGACACCAAATCTGGAAAAAAAAATTGAAAAAAAGTGTGAAATTCGGACTGCTTTGGCCATAAAAACGAAAAATCCAAGATGGCCGCCGTTTCGGCATGAAAAACACATTTTTGGCCATAATTCTGCCATTTTTTCATCTTTTGGCCTAGTTTTGGTGTCTAACCCTAGGTTTTTGAGGTCACTGGATCTAATTATGACATTCATTTTAACATGCTAGTGATCTAATTTAAGGTTCTGCAATAATTCCATCAAAAGTTTAATTTTATTTAGCCCCCAACCCCTTCCCCCGCCCCACAGACATTCTCATCCCTATCCCCCCATTCAATATTTTATTTTGTAAAAAAAATCATGTCAACACATGAGTACTTATATTTAATTAACTCGGGTACGAACTTGCATTTATGTACACTGAACAATTATAATATCCAGTAATATTCATTGTCCATACTAGTTAGTGCATTCTCTCCTTGTACAAATGTTATGTATGAATATAAATTGGCAAATCTGACAGTTTTGGCAAATGATTAAGCTGACTGAAGTGGACCACTACAAGTTCGTTAGTAAATGATATTGTTCAAATCTCATTGTAGAATGACTTCAATAATCCATCAATAATATGCCAATTGTCCAGCACAAATGTAATGTTTCTGCTTGATGATGTATCCCATGACCCGATGACATTGCAGGGAAGAATCTGTATAGACAGTACTGTCTGTGGTGGCCATCGCCATTGTTGATGCCGATCTGCTCTTGCTCTTACTAGGTGTTCAATTTCATATGACTCATTATGCTACTCTCTACACATGCCGAGATACCAGTTTTGCCTACCACTACTATCCCAGATCACGATGCAGAACTTACCTACATTTTGTAAAGGGGCCTCCCCAAACTTTGCATTTCTGTTACGTTACAGTGTGTGTACATACTCAACTGCAGACTGCGCAATTGGGCTACATTTTGCTGAAGTTTCTCTTGAGACAGAATGTTCTACTTCTCCACTCATTTGAGCTCATTCTCACCCAACAGTTTGGCTATATCCCTTGTCACCTATTCCACTGTAACAACACCGGCTTTGTTGAGAGTCATGTCATCACTGATACCCTTCACAGTGAAAATTCCTATTGGAAGTAGCAGCTGAACACTTTGCCAGTTTATCGAACTTTGAAAGATCTCGTTCACACTCCAGATTTTTTTTTTGGCAGATTACAAAGATCTTTTGGGGAGAGCTTGTGCAGTTCAGTTGCTCTTGGTTCCGCATTACCTGCTGATTCTTCTGTGTGCTGAAATCCATACTCTATACCTCGCTGAGTGGCTAAGTCTTTTGCAGCTCGTTGACACATACACTGAAGAAGATACACCTCTACAGGTGTCTTGGGTTTTCCACTTCAAAGGAGTATGGAACGATGTATGAAGACAGAGTATCTGTCAAGTTGTTCTGCAGATCATCATGTAGACGTGGAAGCACTTTCACCAGACCATTCTGAGTGCTGAGCTGTGTCATATTCAGGAAAGGAAACGTTACACAAAACCATGCCAGTAACTTCAGTCCGATGATGAAGTCGCACTCGAGATACAAGCGACAGGCTTGCACTAGCAGGTTGTTAGATTTTGTGTTGTGTAGTGTTGCTTTATACTCTGGGATATGGTAAAGGATCGCTGCAGCTGTGAACCCCATTTGGGCAAAACGGTGCTCCCTAAGAGGCTATGCTTCTTTGTCTTCCTAGCTTCAGCAACTTCCTTTTCAAAAAGCTCCCACAGTGATGATTTGTGACCACCATTGATTGCTAGCTTTGTTAGGGCTTCCAGTGCTGCCAGGACGATGCTCTTCTTTAGGAAGGATTTGAGAGTTGGCATGTGACAAATAAGCTTCTCGTGAAGACCTAATTTGACCTCATGTTTGCTAAGAACAGATAATATTGCCAGCATCAAAAATCTCACAGGTATGGCTTACGAAAAGTAAGTGCAGAGGGATGTGATTGCTGTTAAGGGTTGCTGCTATTTGGGACTCGATCTGCAGGTTTTTGGCCACTGAGTCTATGATTATCAGCCTTAAATAGATGTAAGAGACACAAAATAGTAGGAATGGTATGAAATATGTAAACATTGTAAACCTTTTAAAGGCAAGGTTCACCCTGACATCAAGAGGGTTTTAATAAAAGCAGAACAATGAGAGAAACATATTAATGAAACTTTGGCGAAAATCCACCAAAGAATAGTGGAGTTATAATTTTTCAAAGTTTCAGTTTTGTGACATCACATACGAGCAGCTCCCCATATCTCGTGTAATATTAATTCAATAAACTGCCACTGTTTATTGGTTCATTATAATTGAATGTTTTTTTTCATAAAAGCATGTATGAAATGTTTCTAATTACATGTATATATTGAATGCACAGGTAACATCATTTTCAATTTTCTGAGAAAATGGCACTTTATGGAATTTATAATACATGACAATGGTGGAGCTGCTCGCATGTGACGTCACAAATTTCAAACTTTGAATGTCCATAACTCCGCTATTCTTAGGTGGAATTTCGCCAAACATTCATTTATATGTTTCTCTCGTTCCACTTTCATTAAAACCCACTTGATGTTAGGGTGAACCTTGCATTCAAGCAATTGGTGCATCTGCATATTTGCGACTCCTGTTCCGAACTAGCTTTTTTTTTATAGAAAAAGTACAAAATATTACAAAACATTGTGCTACATCACTACTATGATAAAATAAGTGGCATAGTTAGATCCAGGGACCTAAAAAACCTGGGGTTAGACACCAAAACTAGGCCAAAAGATGAAAAAATGGCCGAGTTATGGCCAAAAATGTGTTTTCCATGCCGAAACGGCGGCCATCTTGGATTTTTTCGTTTTTATGGCCAAAGCAGTCCGAATTTCGCACTTTTTTCAATTTTTTTTTTAGATTTGGTGTCAGTACGCATCAACTCATCAAACTAAGGTGTGATGAGCATGTTCTGAAAAACATGACCTAAATTTGACCCTCTATAGCCCACCCCTATTATTATGTTCTTATAATTATGGTCTTCTTTTTATTCGTTTTCTTTCTTTTTTGCCGCTGACGGGGCGCGTACATATATACAGTACAGAGAGACATAATTGGGTAAATTATGCTCAACGAACATTCTGTGCCTAAAAGGGCAATGCATTTCATCTTAATGCCCTCATGGGTAGCAAAATTAGGCCCTCCTACTGTATGCCCCACTACTCCCCTCCATTTCACTTAAATGAAAAATAATTCTATTTTTAAAGTTAAATATGCCTTTTTTGGTTTGTACCCATTACTGAGTGAAGTGGAATCTTTTTCTAAAATATACGTACATTCGTTACTGAAGTGATTTTTTTGTTATGGTTTACTCTATATATTTTCTCCTGACGCACATCGTAGACTTAAGGAGAATACTTTCAACGAAGAGGCACATTATGTGTCTAAAGGGGCATTTGGCCTCTCACCTTAGTGCCCTCGGACAGATGTGCAAAAAATAGGCCCTCTCATCCTTTTCCATGAAAACCTGGTCCTATTTTATGTGCCCTTCAAGCGATAAAAGGTTCCTTCGTGAGGAACTTTCCGATTTTCTTTAACAAGAAAATCACTTCTTATGGAGAAGAATACTTAAGAGACTTTGCGTATATATTCTACAATCACGCATCATGAATCCGTAATTTAAGTATATTTGGATTCACTATCGTGCAGATGGGCGTACTTGTGGTAGTAATTAGTAAAAAATCAGACATGTTATAATGCTCAGAGTCACACTTTATTAAAAAAAAAACACAATTTTGCTTTATATTTATTTTATAATGTTTGTCCAATCCAGATCAATTGTGGACAGTAAAGCCCCAAGTTTAGTTTTGGGGATTTTTTATTTTATTTTGAAAGCTTTATGCCCAAAGGTCATATCACCCCAATAACAGATTCTGAATATCTTTTTTTTTAAATTAATTAATGAAAAATCTCGGGGGGGGGGGGACCCCAAGTTTACGTTTATCCGAGCTAGACCTTATTAGAAAGAGCAGACTCTGCTCTTTCAGATGAGGTGTAACTCGGAAACCTTAACACCTTATTAACCCTTTGGATGCTAAAATATAGTCGAAAATCTTGGGGTACCCGTAATCTCGGGTCTCCCCTCCCTCGAGATTTTTCATTATATTATTTAAAAAAAAGAAAATATGTAGAATCTGTTATTGTGTGATATGACCTTTGGGCCTAAAGCTTTCAAATAAAAAAAAATCCCTAAAACTAAAACTAGGGCTTTAAGTCAGAACTAAAACGAAAATTTTACGATTAAGGATTTTATTTTTTTTCCAAAACCGCTGCTTGCTCCAAACTATAGTATGTATGTGTCAAAACACTAATCATTATAAAATGAAGATCATGTGAAATATTTTCAAAGAAAATGTCCATTCCTGTTATTGTTCATAACAAAATACGTGTTTTATCATCTCTGCCCTCCACAAAGTGCTCATTGATTCTTATGGATCGTTTGATCTAGACAGATGTTCTTCATTTTTTAACACACTACAAAAATTCCGAGTTGTAATTAGAGCCAGAATAGACCACAAAGCGAGTTTTACAACTTAAAATTTCAAAATTTCATAAACGCTCGCGGATTAGATTATGTCATGTTTTAATGAACAGAAATCCCTTCAAAAGTTGTGGCTGATGCCCGCGGGGGGGGGGCACTTAGTATAATTGTGGATACCTATGTGATGCGGTTGAGACCCCCATTTTCAGCCCAAAATTTCCGTTCCAGAGCATCTCAATTTCAGAAGGCACAAATTTTTTTATTTTTTCAGTTCCAGAGACCCCCAAAATTTGCCGTTTCGCTTTTGGTTTTTTTTTCGGGCCAGAGCATTGCCCTTTCAGCACCGCGCGCGAACTTCGCCGCTTTGTAGTACCGGAGCATAGCATTTTGAGGTTTTCTGAAGCCTTAGCTCCAGTTCCGGAGACCCCCATTTTTCGCTCAAGCCGTTCCAGAGCCCCCGATTTTCGACTTCTGTGCGCACATAGGTCTCACATTGTAAGTCGAGTGCCCCCCGGAGGGGGGGGGGGCACTCGACTTTGCAAAAAAAACAACAACTACATGTACTTCACAGTCAAAGTTCTTGATCTACACAGATTTTCATCTTTTTAAAACACTACCAAAAAAAAAAAAAAACCAGAGCTGAAATTTGCGCCAGAATAGACCACAAGCGAGTTTTACAACTTAAAATTTCCAAACTTCCCAAACTGCTCAATCGCTACGCTCGCTCGCGGAGTAGGTGTATATTTTCATGTTTTAATAGATCGGGACCCACTTCAAAAAGGTTTTTGCTCAACTTACATTACCACAAAAAAAACAGCCACTTCAAGCAGAAAACCTATTCTGATGGTGAAAATATCTGCATGCACCCAAATGCCCTTTTAACATATAAGTGCCCTTTTTTGGCTTTGCCCCCAAACAATATACGTTCCGCCGCCCCTGATCTGCGCGAGGGTACGCGAAAAAAATTAAAACGTTTAATTTTTTGAGTCCTTTTTCGCGCATCGATCGGGTATTGTTACGTACGATTGCGCAGGGACAGCGTATTATAGTAGCGTAGAATTACGTAGTCTCTATGCAACACTACGTAACACTACGCAACTGTACGCGAAGCCCGGTGTGAACCCCCTTTAGTTGGACGAGTAGCCAGGTGATTCCTAATGAATATTGATAAAGCATTCATCTACTCTGGACCCAGATGAAAATCTGGCATACCAGAGTTTCCAGGTGTGCTATCCACAGCTATGTATATTGTATTGTGTGAGGATAAACATACAATCTCACACACATCATTTGATTTTCTGTACAGTTTCAATTTCGTGCAGGGGGTTGGATATTGAGCAAATCTGAACCTTAACTTTTGACATAAGCACTGATTATTGCTTTCTTATTCAAACCACCTCCAACAAAACCGTTCACTATTCCGCTGTAACTATATTCAATGCCAGTATAATCTGGTGTATAATTTTTGTGTTACTAAATACCAAACTTGACAAATCTCATATTCCACACCTCGTATAATACCAGGGGGCTTACCAGTGAGTCACCATAATTCATAAATCAAATTACGTTTAAAACCTCGCAATCCACAAAGGGTTACCCGGCTAGAAGTCCCCGCCCTTGCGAATTTTACCGCCAGACCCCCGCAAGCGACAGAAGCCAGATCAGATGTGCAAATTTCTATACAATCCAGGTATTACAGTACCCGGGCTCTGCCCATAGTCACGTGGTGCCACCAGGCTCCTGTATACTACGGAAGACTCTGCCATAATTAACATAATCACGTGGTGCCACCAGGCTTCCGACCTCCCGTGCATCCTTCGCCTCCCCTGTTCTACTCCTCTCCATGCCATCTGGGTGAGGTATCATACCAATTACTATTTCCATTTTTGTGTGTGATAAACAATAAATGCAAACACTAATCCGTAGCAATTTTTCATAATGGTCAAGATAGGGGCGAAAAATCCACCTTAATTAGTCATTATGGTTTGTTCAGCCGAAATTTGAGATGGAAAAATTCCCCTAAATGGTCCACAACTGCGAGTAAATATGAAATACATGTACATTGCCAACGACAAACAAGATTCGCCAGAATTTGTAAAATGTGCGACCAGCTATTCGAGCTCCTAACCAGAAAAATGCTTCTTTGATAATGAACGCCAGTGGTTACCGTTGGTCAGCTCATTTGGAGGGGGGGGGCACCCAGTCGCTCAGCCAATTGCATTTTCAGATGGTGGATTTTAAGCGCTGCGAACGCTAAGCGTGCGATTAGGGGCGGGGATAGGGGACCCTTGTCAAGGTGTTTTTTTGTTTTTGTATTGTTTTGCTATTTTTGTGTTAAAATGTGCACCAATTCAATGATTTTGTAATAAAATATATCGCCGTTTTTATGTATAGGCCGTATTTTATAATGAATATATGTTCGTATGTATTCATTAGTGGTGAAAAGGCAATTCGCGAGCGAGCGTAGCGAGCGAGCGGTTTGGAAAACTTTTTGAAATTCTAAGACGAAAAAATGCGTTTTGCAGGGCCCTAGTCAGGATATTTTAAAGGAGGGGGTGCATATAAGTTAAAAAAAAAAAAAGACTTATGACAGGGGGGGGGGAGGACAGTCCACCTAATGGATAGGTTCAGGGGCCACCTTTATAGAATCCAAGTAGGTCCCGTCGCCGGGTGAGTAACGGAGCTCCGCTTCCCTGAAGCTCGCGGTTTTAACTAGCAGTTTCCATCTTTATATAGGCGAATATTTGTTGAAGTTATTCATTAATGGTGAAAATGCAATTCGGAAGCGAGCGTAGTTAGCGAGTGCAGCGGTTTGGAAAAGTTTGAAATTCCAGAAGGAAAAATGCGTTTTGCAGACCCGTAGCCATGATATTTCAAAGGAGGGGTGCCGTAATAAGTCAAATGAAAATATACAGTATGACATGGGAAAGAGCTGACTCATCCGATGGATATTTGCAGGCCACCTTATATTAGAATTCCAAGTATAGGGGTCCCGTCATAGCGTGCGGGTCAGGGTTCCCCCCTGACGCTCACTCAGTTCATAAGGATATTTTGTCCTCTCTGCCAACACTATTTTTCTTTGAGAATGGGACAGTCAACAATAACTAAACCACCGCATTTTCAAAATTTTGTAACTTATCATTCAGAGAGGTATGATTTTTTAGTCTAAAATGCCATAGCAGATCATTTCAAACGTGGTGAGTGATTGTCGGGGTTCAGGGGCGGAGCCCCCTTGAAGCTGAAGCTCTCGAGGCACGAATTCGATCTGATAAGCTTATTTGACTTTTATGACACTTCTGTTTTTCAAAATGCGACACTACCAGTCGAAAACAATAAAAACAGAACAAACAACCCCCCTCCCCCCACTAACCGAACTATTTGGACTTCCACGGTATAAATGTAACTGTATCGACATGGATTGTATTATAAAACTGCTGATAGCAGATGATTTTCAAAAAACAGCGTAATATATTAATAATATTATGGGTTCTAGCGCTTTTATGAAAGTATTTGGACCCCCGACATCAACTTTTTCGTAAAATTTAGGCCTTTTCATATCAAGAATAAAAAAAAAAAACTACTTATAGGAAATGGCTATTTAACGCGACCCTCCCCACGGCTACGCGTCGGAGAAGGGAAAAAATTATTCACGGGGGGGGGGTGTGTAATTCTTCAGTTTAACACGATTAATAATGTGGAAGGCCTGAATATCTGTATGATGCCACAAACCTATACTACCACTTTTTAAATAAGTTCAAGAGAACGTATCAAAATTTGCTCAGTCGACTTCGCATGCATGTTGCATTCCAGTGGGAGATTTCACTATGCAGTAGGGGCCTACATGACGCAGAAAACCCAACAAAATTATTGATATAACAGTTCGTAAGTAAAGTTAAAAATACGAGTAGACATTACGGTTGAATCGTCTATTTCAAGGTTACACTCTAAGCCACAATTCTAGTTCGGTTCCACTCAGTTTTTTTTTCCTTCTTTTCTTTTCTTCGTTTTTTTTGCGGTCGATTGGGGACGTGCCCCCCCCCCACCCCCGTGCCCCGGCCCCCGTATTTACGCCACTGACGAACGCCCTTACACAAATCATTTAATGCTCAACCATTTAGACGGCCGATTGGGGGCACTGTGCCCCCCCCCCCGTACCCCGATCTGTGCCCCGCCCCCGCCCCCCCCGCCACCCCCCCCTCCCCCCCCGCCCCCCCCGTAGTTACGCCTGATGAAACGCCCGTACACAATATTTATGCTCAAACCATGACCACAAAATGGATAGGTTTGAAACAAAAAACCACTATAGTGAAATTCTATTTCAATGGCGTGACATGGCGGAGATTGGATATTTCAACAAACGTTCCGACGGAAGCCACGACAAAAATGGCGAGGTTTAGCGTCCGCCGAGCCCGGAACGGGCGGCCGTAATTTTTTGGTGTCTTCGTCTTCTGTCGCCGCTTACATCGAAATGTACAATACCTTCTGTGGTCAATTTGATCAATTTCTTCCCGCCACAGGTGCGCGCCCAAAACAACGT
>JZLH01S0627851.1:2385-20693 GCA_001188425.1 Eucidaris tribuloides | reverse complement strand
ATATAATGAAGCTAATTTCGATAGTTTAGCACGTATCAGGACTACTCCTCAGCAGGACGACGCCCACGGGGACGACTCCCACCCGATAAATTCCCCATAGGACAGCTTTTCCAAAGGACTTCCCCACCGAAGACAAATCATCCAAAGGATAAGTCTTCCGTAGGGACAACTACCCCGAGGACAACTTCCCAGAGGACAACTCACCTGGAGGACAATTTCCCAGAGGACAACTGACCTGGATGATAACTCCTCGAGAACAACTCGTATTTTAAACTGGTAAAATGGTTAAACTCCTCCTGGGCAGTTGTCCTCCGTTGGAGTTGTCCTCTAGGGGAACCGTCTTCGGGAGGGGGGGGGTAGTCCTAGAGCCAATTCTGCAGGCCAAGCAATCACTTCATAATTACTTCTGACTTAGGTATTATAGAGAAAAGTTATACTGACCTTCACGTATATCTTGAGATCGAGCATTATATTCTTCAACGAGGATGTTTCATTGCTCCTGAGCATCGCGGATGCTTTCTTCGAGGACCACACTCCATGAACAGTTACCAGGAACAGGACCACGTTTGTTGAAAGGCTGAGAAAGATTGGCACAAAGAACGCTACCACACTCGCATTAACCGGGGTCAACCAGCAAGTTGGTCCACCATACTCGGCCAAGGGTTCCTTACCAAATTGACCAAACTGCAAAGTCAGACATATTGCTACAATCGTGGCGGGTAAGCCCCAACCGAATAGAACGTAAAATACAAATTTCCGACCAAACGACCCGGGTTGGAAGGATCTGTTATTAGAAGCACAGAAGCTCCGACTGAGATCCCATGCCAAGACAGTTGTCCAGGCGAAAGACGAAAGAAAACAGAAATGAGATATGGCAGCTACGGTCTGGCACACAGCCGGCCATGCGGACATCCTGTAACTAACATACTGAATCAGAATCTGCCCTAACAGCAATGCCACCAGGAAATTAATGACAGCTACGCCCTGGCGATTCCGGAGAACAGGAAAAACCAGATACGTAACAAGAGTTGCAAGAAGTGCCAACGTGGAGATGGCGAACAGAAGGTCTCCTAATATCAATTGCGCTTGATCAGCACGAAATGAATCAGTGCTTTTAGGTTTACAGATACTTAGTCGTCCATCGGGGTAGACCTGATATTCGTCACTGGCGAAGATTCGCCCGTTGTACCTCACAAAAGTGTCATTGAGTTCTTGAATCCATTCCACAGACTCATTGCCAACGATCCTCGATGGACAATCCTGAACGGATCGTTCTGCTCCACAGAGGTTGAACCGATGTCGGACTTCACTGTAATTTGAACGAAATGTTATCTCTGTCACATTTTCCCAGAATAGTGGAAGAATGTATGTGTTATTGAAGAATATGACGGCTTCGTTGTTCACGGCCGCAGGTAGGAAACAGGTCGGATCTCCAACGAACCACTCCCTTTGACACTCTGGTTGGGCGGTGTTGTGCTCTTTGAGCGCACACTCCTGGGTCAGAGTAAAATATACTTCTGGACATTGATCGGCATCGTGATTCTTCAACATATCTAGAATGACGGTTTCTGTGTCATACAGCGGTGGGTTATCCTTTGTACCCGGTTCCAAGACATACGACCACTCTTCATCGCGAACTGACTGAAGTTTTAAACACGGTGGCTCTGACACAAAAGTGTATCTCATTTCGGCCGTGGACGTGGTATAATTGCACCTAGCCCTCTGTAGGCAGTGCAGACTGCCCTTCCTCTGGTGAATCCACGTGGAACTGGAATGACACACCTGCCAGTCGGCAACGACGGGTGAGCATTTACCCTGTTCGTTCATTTCCATTCCAACAGGGCATTTGAATGGATCTGGAGAATTCCGTTGATAAACTGATAGAGCAAAATCTTGAAATATTTGTAAGACTCCGAGGGGTTCTTTTCCCCCAATCCGAACGCTTGGGTCAATGGGACATATCAGGTTATTGCCATTGCACGAAGCGCAGTCCAAATTCTTTGCTATCACTCCATCAGCAATTATTGGTGAAGACAGGGACATACATTTATTAGCCTTGTCTTCATCGATTCCATTTGGACAGCTTTTCGCAACACCAACCAGACAAAGTCGTGGAGTTGGAATTCGCTGTACGAGTGGTACTACCGGCGTAGATGTCACGGTGTCGCTGAATTCCACGTCTGTCGGGATAGAAGGCCAACATTTAAGGTCGGATCTTCCTGAATGAATATTGGCATTCCACAAACAAAGCTCTGAACCAACGATGACACTCGCTGATGACACATCAACACCATTGCAGTACGCGCAATCAAGGTTTTTGAAGTAAATATCGTCAGCTACAACAAACTCGTAATCGGACTCCGAACTGTTGTCTTCGCATCTCTGGCGAACGTCTTCAAGGTGCCACGAAGACGGGCACAGACTCACCATCCAGTATCCATGTCGGAGATCCGGGATGAATCCTCGGAATGAAAGAGTCATTTACGCATTGCCACACGTCGGGATCAGCAAGGACCTCGGATAGGGAGGCATTGTCCATGCGCATTGACTCATTTACTGGCTGATGGTCGTAACAACAGTCACCCAGAATCTCGCAGAGTTGATCACATCGACACGTGGTTGGTCCATCCTTGACGTCACAAGACTGCCAATAACACTTCTCCGCAACTGTAGTTAGTGAGAACAAAGAAGATTGAACACAATATTGTGTTTTTATCATTATTATTGCTTTGTCATCATTTCGGATGACAGGGACTAGAAAAGCGAACTTAATCACTGTTACCCTTACGCATCCAGTCCCGTGTACTTTGCATTATGGATATGCGACTACAACACACCGGGTTTTCACCCTTCTACTTTCGATGAAGTATGTCTCAACACGGAACCTCCGGCTTTACGTCCTATCCAAAGGACAGGGTAATGGGGATAAAGTGCCTTACCCAAGGACACAACCGCCACGACCTGGGCTCGAACCACGCACCTTTAGGTCGGGAAGCCAAGCTGTTATCCACTAAGCCATGACGCCTCCCCAAAGATTTCCACCATAGGCGTACTCCAAAACAGTAATAATTACGTCCATAATAACGTTTAAGTAATGTGAGGAGTAATCAATCTAAACAACGAGTTAAAGTCAGGATATTGATGATTGGATAAATCAGAGAAGGGTGGGGATGAAGAGGAAAACATTGTTTTGGAAAATTCAGCCGGATGATTCAGAAAAGGTTGAGTAGATTATATATGAGGGGATAAACTACCTTGCAAATGAATTGAAGTCCTTAAAGATACTGATAAGGTGATTTACTTTAATGTATTTTAGAATAAAAAAAAACACTAAAAAGATTTGAAACCTTGAATCAAAAGCATCATGTTCTCTAACGAAGAATAAGCTTGTATTTAGTAGGAAGAATAATACATTTTGTGGCCCAATTATGTGAACGAAATTATCCCATAAAATTTCATTATGTATATTTTTGACAACTTAAAGGTAAATGACATGATTAGGGGTAGTCCTCAACTTGGGCTGAAACCTCGGTAGAGTCAAGTAAACTATGCAGGGAGTCTACTGTGAAAATCTCGTAGTCAAGCGCAGTGGCGTAGCTAGGATTTTTTCAGCAGGGGGCACTGGGGGCCTTGCCATTTCGTAGGAAGGGGGGGGGAGGGGCACCAAATACCAGGTCAAAAAAAAACTTTTCCCACTCACGCCAGTCGCCAAAAACTCGTTCGGGGGTGGGGGGGGGGTGGGGAGACACAATTTTCGTTTCTCCAAATCCCAGGTCCAAAATTTTTCACGGTCATATTTTTTTAGAAGGGGGGCAACTGGGGGGGGGGGGGCACAAGAAATTTGTGTGGGGTGGGCACGTGCCCCCAGGCCCCCCCGTAGCTACGCCCAAGGTCAGACGTTGACTCATTCTAAAATAACTAATGTAAATATGCCTTGTGGGAGGCAAACCTGTTGTGTGGCTCTCTATCATGTCTACGGGTCCTATTTTTATCTTGCCCCGATAGAATTAAAAACCTAATATTATGTTTATTCTTGATTCTCCTTAAGTAAATAAATCACAGACAAATCCTTCCAACTGGGAGATCCACACCAGCTGGTGTATAGTTGATATATATTTGAACTCATCAGGTTCTTGAGGCATTTTCAAGTGTTCCCAAACATGTCACTAACCTTTAATAGCTTGCTGGATATAGCAACAAAAAAAATAATATATGGACGTAAGATTTTTTATTATTGAATAACCAAATGAAAGAAATAATTCATTCCCAGGCTTCAGAAGAAAAATATTTATAAATTTGAATGCATTTTCAAAGACTCCTCTATTGCCTTTTGATGACAAATCTGTGGTAGAACCAATTGCTTTAAAAGCCACAGGCTAACAATGACCACAGTTTACAAAGTGTGCGCTACATAATCTTTCATGCTCTGAGTGCCTTTGATAATTAGGTTTAAAAATGAAGCCCTGAAAAAATTGTATTTCAAATTGACTATTTAGTGCTTAAAAAAAGAAAATCTACGAGTGCTTAGATTGACAAGATTCATCACGCCCGTTTCCTCCCACAGACTTACTCTGTATGGATCTAGGCTATTTTATACTCCACCGCAGTCGAAATAAATGGGGGAAGTTCATGCATATCTTGCCAATCGCAGCATAAATTTCCAACTGTTGTATGCTAAGGTGTTATTTTGTATATTAAAGCACTACTATGTAGCTCAGATATCACAGTTCGACAATATTTTTAATTGACGCTCCACAATGTTGGCCCATGTCTTTAAAAGGGCACAATTCAATACTAACCTCTTGTGAATTGCAAGATTGGCAAGGTTTCCTTAATGTCACTCAAATCATCGTCATCACCCGAACCTGAACCGGAACCGAAACCCGAGTATTCCTCGTCAATGATAACTGTCCGAATTGGTATCGTGATATTCATATCAAGGTCAGGCCTTCCAGCTGGCCACGAGTTGCTATCAGGGGATCTACAAACATAATAAATATTAAACAATAATATTTATTGAAACAAAAGATGATGCAACTTTTGTGCCACGTTGAGTAGTAGTGTGAGGTCTATAAGAACCCACGCATTAAAGTAATAGCCGTGGCAGGATGTTTAAAACATACGCCAGTTCTATTCAGACCCCGTGAAACGAGATGTTTGAAAAACGGATAGGACATTTCGTGAGACATTTGAGAGTAACTGATTTTTGAATGATGGAGGACAGCGTTAAAGGTAAATGACAAGATTGGGGGTAGTCCTCAACTCGGGCTGAAACTACTTTAGAATTAAGTAATCTATACAAGGATTCTCCTGTGAAAATCTTGTAGTCAAACATTGACTCATTCTAAAATAAACAATGTCAATATCGCTCGTAGCATGGACACTGCTGTGTGGCTCTCTATGGGGCTTATATTTATCGTCCCCGGAAAAAATTAAGATACTCCTATATTAATGCTTGATTCTCCTTAACTGCTTAAGCAAACAAATTACCGACAAATCCTCCTAGGTGGGAGATCCACTCCTGCTAGTGTATAGTTGGTATATATTTCAACTCATTTGGTTCTTGAGGCATTTTCAAGTGTTCGCAATCATGTCACTAACCTGTAATGCCTTTATTAGCGTTATTATAAAATACCATCGCCCGCTACTACTACTACTTTTACCACTTCTATAAAAATTGCGGGGGTGGGTGAGGATTTCAAATTTACACTTTCCACTTTATAATAATGATAATTATGACACGCTCTTTTGTTCTGCACGAGGGTATAATCATTTCGCCTTCGGTGTTTCCGTCACCCAAATCGTTACAAATAATCGCCGCTATACTGCAGATTATTATTCTGACAATGTAGGATAAAAGAGAATTCAAACCGATAATGAAATGACAATTACGAAAATGCATTCGGCAATACACTCCAGTGGAGCATAGACAATCATCAGCAGAACCCCTCGGCCGAACAGCCATGCCATGTAGGCATGGCTGAGTAGGGCCATCCAGCCGTCTAGTATCATCAATTTTATCGTTATTGTTATGATTGTTATGTTTTTTATACGGAAATAAATAAATACAAATACAAATCAGGAGTTTGCGAGTAACGCCCGGAAATTTGAGATGAAAGGGATAAATAAAAAGGTAAAACAAAAAATGTGTTCTGTCATTGTAACACCGACAAGTTTAAATGTCATTACTATAATGACTCGATCGTTATGCTACTTCACATTATGATTACGATGATTATTTATTTGTAATTAGGAGGGATATTTAACTAAGTCGGACAATCCATTTTCATGGATGGCGAGGAGGTGATAAATTGATGACTAGCAAATAGGTGAACGGACGATTCCAAAAGCGCGGTTTAATCGTAAGAGTGGTCAATGATTCTGATAATAACACTAATACAATTTTGTCGATGCACGTCGGTAGCTACCTCGGATTTGGAGCAAGTCTCTATTTTGTCGTTGCTTTGATTAGGCGGATAACTCATTTGATTTTGAACGTCCTGTTAAAATATCATCTGTCTCACTGTAGTGGTTTTGACAGCATCATTAATCTTTAAAAGTAGTGCTTTTGTAAGCTCATTCCAACTACTTTGAGAAGGAATTCACGCTCTGCACAATCTTCAGTCAGTAACGCACTGATATTTTCAACTATGTTCTGGATTATATTATTGATTTAATGACGCTACATATTGAATAACACGAATTATACACTATTTTGATGAAAATTGTCAGTATTTGCAATCTTGGGAGGGGGAGGGAGGGGGATTTCCTTTCTCCTTAATTCTAACGACAATAACAAGAACACAGATGAAAACATCACCGCAGTACTTACAGTGGGTTGCACGGCGTAGAATAAATTGCTTTTTATATCGAACTTTTAATGGGTACAAAAACCTGTACTGCTTTTAGCAGAAAGTGTTGTATTTATAAGCAATGAAACCACAACCGATGAATCTATAATAATAATAATAATAATAATAAATTAATCATCATCATCATCATCATCATCAATATCATCATCATCATCATCATTAATATCATCTTCATCATCATCATCATCATCATCATCATCATCATCATCATCATCATTATCATTATCATAATGACAACAACAACAACAACGTCTTCTTTACCTTGGGTAGCCACTTCCGTCAAAGAGACTGCTCTTCAAGCGGGCCCTGCATAGCATAAATGTTTCTAATACCCTTCCATGTTCTATAACGCTGAACGTCTTGCTGGAAAGCAGACGGTACCATTTTTTAAAAGTCTTTGGTACATGTATGACCCAGCTGGGGCTCGAACCCGCGACCTTCCGGACGTGAGGCGGACGCCCTAACCACTAGACCAGCAAAAGAATTTTAGGGGTGTTGTCCATACTTGCAAATTCCAGGAGCCGTGGAGGCTGTGGGTGCTGAAACGCCCCTATCCAAAAAAAAGTATATAAGTTGCAAATTGTATGCAGGAACTCCTAAAAGGTAGGGGTGCCGGTAGGGGTGCAGCACTCCTGCCTTTCTGCACTATTCTTTCTTGACATTGATTTTTGAACCCATCTTTTATATAGGTTGCCACCTTGATATGCATCATAAAACAACCCTTTTGGGGGCCCTGATGTGACCCTTTGTTTGCTAGTCAACTTGATTTGCATCATAAAACGACCCAATTTGGGGATCCAATGACCGCGATTTTTGCTTGTCACCAGATTTTCTCCACCCATTGGGTCATTCTTCTTCTTCATAGGCTCAGCACCCCGACATTCCACCCCCCCCCAAAAAAAAAATCGTTCCCAGGGCCCTGCATATTTGGACGCATAATAAAGAATACGACTTAATTTTGGCAAACATTTTGCAATCTTTAAGATGGATATTGTATTGGGATACGCGGTACGGGGTGTATCCAAGATTTTATGGGTTGTGAGTGGTTATCATAATTCATTGGACCTTTTCACATTAAACAAGAGCAAGATGTAATTAAAATGTACCTGATTAATGCTTTTTCATATATGACATTGTGAAAAATACCTCTTGGCGCCCATATTTAAGTAATCTTCTGTCGCCCCTCTCATTTAAAAGCGTTCAAGTAATCGAGCAACACCTGGATAATATCATATGAATAGCCTACTAAGTTCTATTGCAACACTGAAATAGTTCCGTGGAGTTTGGTGGTTCAGCATTTAAAATATTGTTAAGCCTCCGAAGTGTGCCGTTTTTGGTTGATAAATATGATAACCTTTCTCAGCCGCCAGATGACTTATTTCAGATAAGTAATTCGCATGTGGTTTTCCGAATATTGCGGTTCAAATCAATTTCATTTTCCAATGAATTCATTGAAATAATGATATCAGGGCACGGCGATCACTTGAAATCTAGCAGTGTCTTCTACTTTTTGGTGTTGTAAATATTCATGCATGCATGCATTGACCAAGTTTAGTTTTGGCGATTTTTTTTATTTGAAAGCTTTGTGCGAAAAGGTCATATCACACCATTAACATATTCTGAAGGTCTTTCGTTTTTTATAATTAATTATTGAAAAATCTTGGGGTTGGGGACCTCCGAGATTTTCGACTATATTTTACAGTATATCATCAAAAAAGCGTTAATAAGGTGTTACGGTTATCTGAATTATACTTCAGCAGAAAGAGAAAATGTCACGTTAAACAAATTGCTGAAAAAAAGTATATTAACAGATTGTTGCTGATGATGTGAGGAATTGCACTGTTTTGAGACCTTTGAGTGCGACATCTTTCTAACTCCGACTTTGGTGCATGTCTAATTACGTTAATGATTCTAAACTAAATTTCATTCCAACCTAAACAGTGCAATTACGTAATTAAATGTATACACGAAATTAATGCATTTCTTCATCAGAATACGCACCTCGTGCCTTTTAAATTAGTCAACTCAATGTACGTTTCACGTTTTCAGTCGTCTTATATTGTTTTGACAGTTTGATGACTCATTGGCGATGTCTATTACATACTGCAATCACCTTTGTATACCTTATGATTTATTCATTAACTTGTCAGCTGGGCAATTCCAGCGTTACGGACATTACATTTTCAGATAATTATTTGCAATTCAAAAGCGTATTAGGATAAGCACAAACTTTTTATTATGAACTTCATTTTTTAAAATGCGAATTCACACACATATGGCCCAAATGATATACAGTGAAAGTTTCCACCATTTCATCAACTCTCGTGGTGGGGTGTGGCTAGTTACTGGACAAATATGTGTACCGTAACGGAATTTACATTTTTTGGACCACAGTTTTTTGCTATGCCTGTATGTTCATGAAAAGTCTGTGATTTTAGCACACAGTTAAACAATTACTAATAAATTGAACGGGAAGGAAGTGATTAAATAAGAATAAAGTTAAATTTAGCTGAAAACGATAAATCATGTTCCCTCTACAGCCATATTGTGGCGTTACGGACATTACATTTGAGCGTTACGGAATTACAGACTTGTCCATATTTCATAAACGTGGTAGGGGTCACATGATTGTCTTAATTATTTTTGGTTCTTTTCAGCTTTGATAGTACCTCCATAGCCATTTAAAAACGTTGCTACTAGACTTTCATGATATCTTTTATTTTGAAGTTGCCAATTTGCGAGGAGTATTTGGGGTATACCCCCATACTTATTAGTTTTTTTGACTTTTTTTCATAGTAGAATTCTAAAAGGTCTAATTTGACTGCTGCAATGGAGTGGTGATCTGTAAATAACATGTTAAATCAGCCTTTTGACTTTTTTTATTAAGTGATCAAATGCTAAATCATAAAAAACGTGTCATGCAGAAGCGTTACGACATTACACTTTTCATTCATATCAAGCTAGGACATCCATACCCATGACTGAGCATAACCATTATGCTAATAAGCTGCTTTTATTCTAATTAAAACAAATGCATAATAGTTCAACAAAGTTCAATATGTCTTTTTACACAGATATAATGGATGTGCTTTTCTGGTTTTCAGACTGTACATTTATGATCAAGTGTCAGAAGTCTGTTTTAGGAATATTATACATATTTCTCTTCCATATCAGCTTGGCGAAACAGAGTGGTTCCTGTTGTTCCATTGTTGGAGAGGTAGCAAATTTCTCTTCCTTTCTTTGCTGTGCTGTCACACAAAGAATTTCATGGATCCTGCTCTTTTCAGAAATTTCATAATGCATCCATTCAGAATGGATCCTTCTCTTGATCGACACAGTACCTGGCCAATTGCTGTCTTAAATCTCTACATGTGGAAAAAGGGACCCATGGAGCTATTAAGGCAGGAGTTGGTTGTTCCTCTTCCTCATCCTCCTGTTATTCTCCAGCTCACTGAAAACGAGTACACTTGCTCAGCTTGATAAACAAAAAAAATCAGAAAAGCGAAAAACAGCCAGAAAACAAACAAAAAACAAACACAAAAATAGAAAAAAAAAAAAACAAAAAAAAAAAAAAAAATACATAAAACGAAAAAAAGCAGTTGCTGTGTTTATGCAGCCATGCAACACGATTCAGGAGGCAATGGGAGTAGCACAAGTACATGAACAGGCTGTAGAGGATTAGTAAATCCGGAATGTTAAATAGTGCATTGTTGCTGAATAATTGCTACATTAATGTTAATATAGTTAGCACGGCTATCTATTTGACAGATATCAAACTTACAGTGTTGAATCAAAGGTATTTGCGACTGCTACATGCAGCTAACTCTGTGATACAAAATTGTAATGTCACTAACGCGTTGGTTGCTGTAATGTTCCGTAACGCTTTTTTGGGGATGAACAATGCAAATTTCGAAAAAATTTCTGGATATGTTGTGTGATATCACATTTAGCTTTGCGCATTTGAATTTAGAACCAAAATTGGACCAAAACATAAGTGTACTGAAACTTTTATATCGAAAAACGTACGGACATTACACTTCAGCGAGAGGGAAATCGGAAAATTGAATAGCCATTTTTCAGAAAAGATTTATTCTCTTGCGGGTGTCCAGCGGGATGATTTAAAATGGAGGTCCTTTCAGCTTATATTTTGGCATGAAATAATTTCCTGAAAGCTTTATATGGGGGTTGGGGACAAAATTTTTTTTCACATTACAAGAAAATAACTACAAACACACATGAATTTACTGCAATGTCTTTAATAATCACTTTATTTCAATAGCTCAACAATATCTTTTCCGACTTTGAGCCGCAATTTTTTTCATCAGAGTCATGCTGATGTGACCCTTCCTGAATACTTTCCAGGGTAACACAAAGTTGTTCCTTGTTTTCATTTTTCACCCTTGCGTAACATTTCGTGGATTGTCCAGCGCACTCATGGATGAAAAGACATCCTCCAAATTAAATATTCATGGTTAGTAATGAATTTTCATGTCTCAAATAAGTTCATCAGGCGGTAGGCTGCGGGGGGGGGGTGAACTGGGTGCATGTGCACCCCCCCCCCCGCCAAGCAAAGAAAGTCGCCCCTGGTAAGCATAAAAGACATTTTCACCACCTTTTCTGCTTCAACGCCTGATTTTCTCAACTGTAGTTCCACCTCCCTAACCCGGCTCCCTAAGATGTGCACCTTACCACACAAAGTTAGTTCCCCCTCCGCAAGATGTGCACCTCCCCATGCCCAAACCAGCCTACGCCCTTGGTGTAATGAATTAAATTCGATGGGTGTCAAACATTTCTTGTTAATCATGTTTACTCCCGACGTACATTCAAAGTAATTATTTGCCTCACTACTGCAAATCGTGCATGAAATTCGGTCTTATCCTCCAACACCCTTCCCTCTGATGTAAAGCCGCGTTTACACTATGTTCCCGGCAGCCACGGCAACCACGTTTCAGGCCACCGTGGACAAAACGGGATAGACGTGAAACCACGCGGTAGAACGGGCTGGGCAAGCGTGACAGTCCGTGATTGCCGTAGATGCCGGGCCAGATTTTTTAACCGTCAAAAAATTTGCAACGGTAGTCACGGTGTCGATGAGAAACCTGGTAGACCGTAGTAAAACGAGGTAAACGCAATAGATAGTGACAGAACGTAATAAGCCGTAACAAGACTTAGAGGCGGTCCGTAACGCGACTGGAAGCATTTGTATTTCCCGGCATTTCACGATCCTTTCAAGTTTTGTCACGTTCTGCTGCGTTTTGTCACGGTTCTGACTGTAATGGTAGCCATTTTGTCGCGTTCAGTTACGGTACGTCCAGGCAATTGACGGTTTTGGGGCCTGAAAGAATACGGCGCGTTGCGATGTAATACGGTCTGATACGGCGAAGGCGGTCTGGGAGGGAGTATAAAAGCTGGCCGGCCCGGCAGGAGGGGAGCCTACACGGATCTCCCTGAAGCTCGAAACACACCTCTAACAAGTTTAACAGGAGGGTGCCAATTTCAATTATGAGTAGGCCCCCTATATATTTTGCTGTACATTATGTCAAGAATGTGACAATCTGCAAAAAATATTTTTTGGTACTAAATTTTCTCAGAGTTTGTGGTATATGGTATCACATTAAAGAAAAAATAACCAGTCTTTCTCACTTTATTTCATCTAATTTACTTTTATTAATCAAGAGTTATGAAAACTTTTTTTCAGTCGGTCAAAATCGCGTTTGTGCCACTTTTTAAATTAATGACCAAAATCAGCATTTGACCTTTGAAACAGAATGTGTTAATCATAATAAAAAATAATCAAAACGATTTAGGCCTACCAGCGTAAAGAAAGACAAAAAACTGAGTGAACTCACATAAACATTCACTCTTGATAAAATATGTTATACTAATTGTGTTTCTTGATGTTGAAAATCCATCAACAACTAGGGCCTCTCTTGTAGGGCCACGTACCATTGACTGAACATTAACACTGTTTCCATGTTGAACCACGTGCAAGTATTTCAGTTTCGTGTCCTTTGTTAATTCAAAATTTCCTTTTTTCAATGTAAATTATATAGAACGGTATAACTTCTAAATGCTTGAAATATATTTGTGATGATCTCTGAACCATTTCATGATTGCACGCTATTCATTGGTTTCTTTTTCAAAATTTACATACGCGTACAATGGTACAATAGCGATTTTGCTTCATTTGGTGCAGAAAATGCATCATATCTCAGGTTAGACAAACTACAAGAAATGAAATAGATTTTATTGAAATATATGGTCTTTCGGCTTTGTCAAAATACCAAACATAACAAGGTTGTATCATAACAAAATTATAATGTTTCACTTGTACCATTTCTTTAATACACACTACTGTTGCTATTGCTCGGGAAGCTTTCTTTACCGTGGGCATAAACGTGCTCCAAGGCTACCCAGCGTTCACGTTCCATCCGTAAAAGCGTTAGAGAGCGTTAAAAACGTGTCAGACCTTGATCAGAACGTGGAAAACGTAAATGAGCCCAACAGAAGGTGACGGATCGGAAGGGAACGTACTGGCATCCGTGGTAGACCGCGGGCCGAACGTAGTGAGCCTTTGAGCCTCCGGGACTCGGCAGCTTATTTCTTCCCAAGGCCCGTCACGGATACCGCGATAGATCGTAAGAAAACTTGAATACGGAGTAAAACATGGCCAAAATCCCACGGTTAACTACGTTTCGGGCAAACGGGGCTGCCGTGGTCACCGGGAACATAGTGTAAACGACCCTTTAACAATGTACTGATCTGTTCCTACGTAATGCTAATGATACTAGTGGCGTTTATACATAAAGAATACTCCGAGATGGGATAACTCCAATGAGATTAAAATTGCTCCAATATTTCAACCGTCGGCTACACGTGAGCTTGGGGTTAACTTCAATTATTTATAATGAACCTTGAAATTAACTCTGAGATTATTAGAATTGATCAGATTCCTCACGCCTTCACACATCGAAGCTCCGTTGTTGGCATCAATTATATTCATCTCACAGCACACAAGGTGGGGGAATAACACGTACAATCAGCCCCCAGATTTAAGGAAAATTTATCTCTTCAATAAGCAGTACTCTAGACTTTGGCTTATGTTGATTGGAAGTAGCAGAAGTATCATCATCATCATCATCATCATTATCATCATCATCATCATCATCATCATCATCATCATCATCATCATTATTATTATTATTATTATTATTATTATTATTATTAATATTAGTAGTAGTAGCAGTGTAGAGGTAGTAGTAATAGTAGTAGTAGTTACTACTACTACTATTACTACTACTAGTAGAGTAGTAATAATAGTGGTAGTAGTAGCAGTAGTAGCAGTATAATAGTAGTAGTAGTAGTAGTAGTAGTAGTAGTAGTAGTAGTAGTAGTAGTAGCAGAAGAAGCAGAAATAATAGTAGAAGTGGTAGTAGTAGTTGCCGTAGAAGTAGTAGTGGTAGTAGTAGTAGTAGTAGTAGTAGTAGTAGTAGTAGTAGTAGTAGTAGTGTCTAATTTTTCATTTCCCTGATATATACCTATTCTGATCACAAAACCAATTCTATAACGGGTTGGTGTCCTATAAAACTAAATGAATGAATAAATAAATAAATAAATAAATAAATAAATAAATAAATAAATAAATAAATAAATAAATAAATAAATAAATAAATAAATAAATGAATAAATAAATGAATAAGTAAATAAATAAATAATTGAATAAATAATTAAATAAATAAATAGATAAGTAAATAATTATTTATTTGTATACTTCCTTTTATTCTTTCCTTCATTCTTTTATTTTCTTCTTTCTTTCTTTTGCTTTCTTTTTTCTTTATTTTTCTTTCCTTTCTTCATACTTAACAAGATAGCTTCATTTAATTGTTTTAAATCAAGGTCCTGCCAAAACATTACATATTTATGAACACATTATTTACATAGCCACCAGTCGCAGTGATATGACTTTACCAGCTTCATGTCATAATAATTTGTATTTTTTTTTAATTCATAAAGTTTTTCATCCTAGGAACTGACCTACCTTGACCTGTAACAGCGTACATCAACGACACCATCACCCACAGAACGAAGACAAAATTCCTCTCCATATTTCCCACGGTGCGTTTGCTCACAAACACATGCAGTCACCGCAAATATACGACAAGATCCAGCAGAAAATTACGAATATTATTTAATTCTATAGTCAACTGAATTTTTAGTTAGCGTAATATCCAGACGATGTGCGACAACAATCAGCTACGATTCGAATCAAGATATGCTTTTCGTCCTCTTCTTTTGTTTTACGATCAGCTTTAATGTGGCACTGTCCGTTTGTTAAACTATCCACATTGACAGCATGTCTACGATGAACACACGGAAACGAAGAACTGGCGATCTGCAATAGAAGTTGACGTAGGAACGAAGAACAGACAGAAACATGTGGGTAACCAGACACTACGTACTTTCCGCGCCACGAAGCATAGGTTGTTCGAAATAGGGCGGCACCACGGGGGGGGGGGGGAGGGGAGGGGAGAGATGACGACGGCCCCTATTCTGACCCGCATGACAAAAAAAAGTATAACTGATTTTTTGGTGTTTTGGAGATATTGAGCAAAATGTATTTTGTTCAACACGTAAAGCCCTATTCAGTGTCCTTTTAACAAGCGGATTATCAAACAAAGAGAAACTTCAAATTAATATTGTTTATTTAACATGATCTTCCAGTGTCCCCTACACTATAGCCTATAACTCAATTTTTCAAAAAAAGTCAGTTATACCCTTTTGTCATGGGGGGGGGGGCAGTATTGTTTTGAAAGTAATTGAATAAAGGGGATTTTACTTTTGTGAAAATTGGCACCCCCCCTATTGTTGTTGATTTGGTTTGTCGGATGCTGTTTGACTAGTAAAGAAACAAATTTGGCAGAGCAAAAATGATTTCGTTGTCGTCAACCCCCCCTCCCGCGTGGTCGGATGCTGTTTGCTTAAAAAAAAATTGGCGGCAAAATTTTTCCGAAGATTTCGCCTCTCCGAAGAGTTTACCCTTGCACCGCCCTGGTTGAAATAGGCCTACATATAGATAGAATAAGTGACATGGAAACATTCATAATTTTTTAGTGTTGATGTTTTATATTACATCCGCGATGCTGAATATACACAGGCTGTCAGGTTATCACTGAAACGAAATCTTCAAATTAGTGATGACACTGCCTAGCCCGTATATTATAACGAGCAGTTGTATTATACGCGCCGCCATGTAAAGTTAAATTTGACTGCGAAGATTTAAAAAAAAAAGAAATGTTCATTTGCCAGCCCAACCTTCCCATATTGAAACAGACAATAGTAATCTGACAACAGTGGGTAACGAAATTGAACTGTCTTTAACCAAAATGGATGGGAAATTACGCAACTTATTATTTTTTTAAAAGACGCAAAAATCGAAATTGACCATTTGTAATGACGTGACTTTTTGGATGAAATTAAGAATAAAGTAGTGTACATGAGGCCCCTCGTATTTTGTACAGGAAGGAAAACAGGCCAGGCAGACCGTTTACTGTCACATTCGGGCTAAAACCACTTTTGTCCAATTTCCATTTGGTCTAATTACCATTCGGGCAAAATGATACATGCGCTTAGAAAACTTTGAAATCCCCTTATCGACTTGGCTGACTACTTTAGTTTACGCATATTACGCAAAAGCTACCATTGTGATGTAATGTTCGTGTTTGGGCAATAGGTTACAATTCGAAAAGGAGAGGACAGGACGGGAAAGAGCGAGAGAGAGAGAGGAAAAAAAAACCTGGGAGTAAGAGAAAAAATATAGCCTTTAAAGTTCGATTTCACTAGCTTCATTTCTATAGGCCTTAGCAGATAAATTATAAGGGGAGAATACACTCAGCAAAAAAAAAAAAAAAGAAAGTAAACACTTTTTCAAGTTCACATTTATAATATATAACTTTAATAAAAATCAATGAATTATATATCAAATTAAAGGCAATTTAATTCTCTTTCAGCCCGTGAGAGTTATTTGAAGATACATTTTATGCATGAGTGATCACATGCGTTTTATCCCCAAGTGCAAAGTAAAAATTGCAAAAATGGACCATAATCCATTGATATTTAAATGCACAACACAGTCAATGAAAACAAAAGATCAGACTTAGACAATGGCTTAAAGACAGGAATTGTTTAAAACTGCAAGACTGAGTCGTTTTGTATTTTTACCAACAAAGAGAGAGAAAGAGAGTGAGAGAAGAAGCTTCTCCTAAGTCTAAGAAGTTTCAATTGGATTTAGTGTATACACACAGAGGTGGTTACATGTCAGACATTCAAACATTTTCTAAAGTTGAAGGCTGTATATAGGGAAGCTTCTTTCCTTCACTCTCTCTTTCTCTTTCTCTCTCTCTCTTTGTTGATAAAAAGACAGAACAACTCAGTCTTGCAGTTTAAACACATTCTGTCTTTTATTCAAGATAAATCCATTGTCTAAGTCTGATCTTTTGTTTCACTAACTGTGTTGTGCCATTTAATATCAGTGGATTATGGTCCATTTTGCAATTTTTACTTTTGCCACCTTGGGGATAAAAACGCATGTGATCACTCATGCATAAAATGTATCTTCAAATTACCCTCACAGTCTAAAAGAAAATTAAATTGCCTTTAATTTTATGTATAATTCATTGTTTTTATTAAAGTTATATATTACAAATGTGAACTTGAAAAAGTGTTTACTTTTCTTTTTTGCTGAGTGTATGTAATCAGATCTTTGAACTGTAAACTTATTAACTTGACTTAGATGGAATACAAGGGAAATTCTTCGTGAAATTTCCAGCGGTTCGTCTGAAACTTTTGAATTTCCACTTTTTAAGAAAACCCTATCTATTAAAGGCAAAGCTTTTCGGAAACATTATACGACCAACATGATTACAATGTCCCATGTTCGTATCATTCTATTTCTTCGTATTCCCGTCTGATGCGTGGCATGGCGGGTACGGAAACTTGAAAAGGGAGGGGAAATGAAGAGTTTTAACATTCTGAAAAACAAGCTAATTCCCTCCTTCCCCAAAGGAAATAAACTTATGATTGTTTTCAAACAAAGATCAAGCACCCATCCAATGTTTTTGTCACTTTTGACGTATTCCGGGGGGGGGGGGCTCTTTCGCCACCCTTTTAAGTCGTTACTGGAGCGATGAAATCATACACCCTCTTTTCGCAGTCAACTAGTCAAGGGTATCCAATCATGACTGAAGTGGGCCGTAAATGTAATGGCATTGAGTTCATTAAAATTAGTATCATGTTGTGAAAACAGACCGGCGTAATCTTCATTATCTAATTAAAGCGTGACTCCAGATGTTCTTCAGATTTTTTTCTAGCTGTAAATTAAAAATGAATCACCATGTGTACAATGTGTACAATGAAGAATTTAGATATTTGAAAAGAATT
>JZLH01S0627834.1:42973-53192 GCA_001188425.1 Eucidaris tribuloides | reverse complement strand
CTAAAAAGAGGTGGGACCAATAATCATTAGAGAGCTGTTAGATGAAAAAAGAATATATTAATTTTGATTACGGCAGATTATTATAATGTGATAGGATGTAACCTTTCTTATTTGCTTTAAAGGGGTAAAGAGATGCGCACTGTTTTATGCGTTGTGGAAGAGAATTCCAGACATCAGGTCCGTTGTGTCTGGTTGATGTATGAGCTAATAAGAGTTTCGGATTATTCAAACGGAAATCCTCGCGATGATTTTGATAAAAGGACACAATGGGATATATATATACTTACCAACATTTCTTAACTTATGGTGGAGAAGAACTGCGGCAATGATCATGATGTTACCCACCGTCCCAATGGCGGTAATCGTAATGGTCCATATTTGTACCACCAAATGAACGACATGCTGATCGGCGTACGGGTTGGTGTAAGCGATATCTTTCGACAGGTTTCCACCAAGCATGACTCTGCAGCGAAACCAATGAAAAGAGAACAGAACTAAGTCATGTTAGTACAATCTTGAATTATGATTTCATTCATTTTGCGCATCATATAACGTTCTGTTTTAATGATTCTTTTGTCGTATGGATTTCTTGAATGAGTCAAATTTTCTTTATTGTCTAAGTAATTATATTTGACTGTCAATATCTTTTGATTGTACTTTATTTATGTATTTGATTATTTATGTAATTTATGTTTTTGTTTCAGTTATGTTAATGTTGAACTTACTTCATGTTAGTTTTCTCTTTTGTTTTAATGATTGCATATACGGACTTGCTGTAATAGCAAGTGTTTTTTTTAAATCCGGTATCTAAATAAAACAAACAAACACACAAAGAATTTCACATTGTGGAGGTTGATTTTAAAAAAATGTTAAAATTTGATATCTAAGTTAGAAAGTGCTAATTGATTGGACCTTAAAGGCAGTGGATCTCATTTGCACCCCTCCCCGCAGACCAGAAAAAGATAACCCATGCCCTTAGGCTATTGATGAAGGGCATGTCTGTGAAATCTAGGGGTCAGTGATTGCTATAGAATATAAAAAATGCAGAAGAAAAACAATAACCGTTTAGTGTACGTTCTATGGTAGGAATTTGTTTTCTCACGAGAAAAAAATTCAAATCTGACTCTAACGGTCACTATAATTCCACTTAAACTGAGTTTCTAGCCCTTTATTTTGCTAAAGGTTCCCAGATGGATTTTCCTTCTAAATGCCATTGTTATTACACACAAATGTTAATTTTTAGCATGCAAAAGAGAATCCCCTGGCCTTTAAAAATACAAACGTTTGACAGTCCATGCTCTCACTGTAAGATATGCATGGACAAACATCATCTGTGGACTTGTACCTGTAAGTCAATTCGGATGACAGGGACATAGAAAAGTCACTGTTCACTCACTCAGGCATCCAGTCCCAGGGTGTGAATATGGATATGTGACCCAACAACATCGCGGTTTCACCCTTCTTCTTTCGAATGATATGCGTGGTCTTTTACGTGCTGAGGTGTTTCTGTCTCAACATCGTGACCTCCAGCTTTACGTCCTATCCGAGGGATCGGGTGGGGGATAAAGTGCCTTACCCAAGGACACAACCGCCATGGCCCGGCGCAGATTCGAACCTCGGACCTCTAGGTCGAGAAACCGAGTCTTATCCACTGAGCCATGACGCCTCCCCATCCACTGAGCCATGACGCCTCCCCATCCACTGAGCCATGACGCCTCCTACATGATTCTATGGGGGTGGGAAGGGACATGACATAGCTGCATGGGTACTATATAGATTACTGTCTTTCACTCTTTTACAGCACTTAATAATCTTTTTGTAGTACATTTTTTCAGGGCTTTTTTGGACCTGGTCAGAGCCATGCATAGCATGAAAGATTATGTAACTCAGATATTTCTAAACTTGAAACATTCTTAGATTTTGCCCTTAAAAAGATAAAATTGTTAGATTTTAGGGTAATTTTTGATCGATTTCTACCTTGCCGCACTTGGGTGATTGAGGTAAACAACTTGCGTGGGAACTGCGTACATGTACACATCGTTACAGTATGATGATTGAATAAAGAAAGTACACATAACACTGGTTTAATTCCTCACTATTTAGAGAGTTTTGTTGTTGTTGTGTTTTGCCATGAGGCCAATTAGCATTTCTCAGTACCATTGCAGCAGCAAAGCCGCATAGATTTCGCAAGGTGATTATAATAATACCAGGCATTTCCGAGTTACTTTGACTCGAATTGATTCCATTCTCAGTTGACACCACACCATCCCCAGTTAGGTAATTCGGAAATCCAAGTCACTTTAACTCGGAATAGAGTAGATTCCCCAGCTGACTCCATTCCGAGTCAAATTTGACTCAGCAGAAATTAGAGTACTTATGATTTTTTTTTGTGTTTGTCACATCAATATTGCTATTCTTCCGGACCTCATAACCTGTTTTCTTTTTTTCTTCTTCTTTTTGATTTGCTTGTCGCAATTTGCAAAATCCTGGGTAAGCCACTGGTTTTCGCCTTTTCCAAATATTTCACCCTGGTATCGCCCTGGCTATAAAGGTCTTGATTTTATTTTGAAGTTGGCAGGGGTGTCGATCCTGGGGTGACAAGGGGGAAGTCCCCATCCCAATGAAAATATGGGGAAGGGCAAACATATTAATTGCCCCCCCCCCCAATAATTTTAACAACTTGAAAATTCATAATATGTAATTGAAGGATATGTTAAAAAATGATTGGAAATCACTGTTAAACTGAGCATAAAAATACTATTAAACATTATACAATTAGATATTTTCACTTTTGCCCCCCCCCCCATCCGAAAAATGGATCGACACCCCTGGGGGTGGGAACTACATGTATAAAGTAAAGATAACTGATAACTTTCACAACGAATGCTTACCTCATATGCTGCACCAACGATTGCTCTCATTCATTACCTAGTCCAGTAGTCCTCTGACGTAAAAAGTGTATAATAAGTGTATGATACAAGCACATGTGACATAAATCTTATCAGGATGAAATAATCTTTAACTCTTTTCCTTTTGTCCGTTGCGAGTGGATATTTTTCTCCTTAAAGAACACTAGAACAGTCGTCTATTAAAGACAAAAGTCGTACCGCACTTGTCATATCAATAAAGCATTTCTACTTTGAATAAAAAAAAATGATGGTTAAGTGCTGTAATGATCGAAGAATCACACTTGACACGCTGCACTCGCAATGAACGCCTGCACTCAAATGAAGCGTCGCATGTAACGAATATCGTCAGCAGTAATGATCATAAGAGGCTTTTGCGTTACTATGGTAATCAATCAAGTAGCGGGCGCGGCATATAACCCGTAAGCGCTCCTCCTTCTCAGTTCAGTAAAGATACACGCCGCACCATTAGAGAAGGAAAGACGATAATGCACAAAAATGCAAATGTAGGCACGATGAGTCTGTAATAACAAAATCGTTTTCAAGTTTAAATTGAGGCAACAATAGCTACTATCGATTTAAAGCGCCGGATTGAGAAGTGATTCGAAGATTGGAAGTATTCTGTAGGGATGCTTAGTGGAAGCGGAGGAATCTCTCCCTCAACTTCCGTTCATTATTTTACATACGTCAAATATTTTATACAAATAAATCCGATAAAGGTTAGTGTTGTAAAATCTTTTTTTACACAATGAATTGGTAGCATTTTTCTGTTTTTCAGATGAACGAAATGGACAGTTGTCTTTTGTATCGTGGACAACTATTCAAATGGAAGGGTCGGGGGAAAGGGTTTTATTCATCAATGGATAAACAAGGAGTAAAACAAAGAAAGTGAAATCAAATTAAACAAACAACAGTTGAGAACAAGTACCTTTGGGAATATTTCTACTTAGTCTGTTTCTACCGCTGTTGCTGTAGTATGTTCGTATTACCGAAAAGGTCATAGGCTGACTAATAAAAAGTTATACGATAGCAATGAACCTAGTTATTCAACCTTTTTTTTATTTTGATTTGATTTTATTTTATTGTTCCACTTCTCCAACATAAATATACTAATACAATCGAATAGAACAAATACAATATATAATGTCGTAATCAAGAAATAAGACAATTTAACAATCATGAAATGCGAAGCTTGCATTGCATAGGTCCCTAAATGAGAATATTATATATCTAATACTAATTGCATTGTATTTCTGATAATAATTGCATTGTTTCTATTTAGATATGTTTTCCTGTTTTGTGTTGGAAACGATTTTCCATTGGCAGTTGAAATTTCTGAAAATGAAAAGTTTTGGCAGATTTTTCATGGCAAAGACTTGCTTTCAAAGGCATGGGTCACCGTTTTTAGAGCTTAAAAGTCCCCTGACATCTGAACACATGTTGACTTGTGTTGATGCCTATATCTTTTGCACTTTGCTGAGCCCCACCTCTAAAAATAATGCCCCAGATCATCTTTATTCATATTCTACATGTGACATCATCATCTTATAACACTTGAGCTGAACAATAGACAAAATTATGTGCCTTTCCATTCAGTGTCATATGTTTTTATGCAAATGTTTCTTTCTGACATAGCACTATAATTCAAAGGCTGTCAGATGGGGTATTGCTTGATGCTATTACAGGTGTACGTAGTAATAGCAATAAATGTGAATAGGCATCAACAGAAGCAGAGGACCTTTATTATTATTTATTTAGATCCACTTAAATATGGTTATCACTGTTAAGAATGTAACTGCATTAGGATGAAAAGAATCTCAGAAGAGCCTGGAAAGAGCCCGGAAAGATGACTCCTGTCTGGAAAGGCAAGTCTCTGCCATTAATCTGCCAAAGATGACCATTAACAGAAATCTCAACTGCCAATGTTAAATCATTTGTAACAGAAAAACAAGAAAAGGTACCTGAAAAAAAATGTAGTTAGTATCAGGAAAGGTTGAATTTAGCGCATGACTAGTTTCATTGCTACTCCTTGTTTGTCAGCCGATGAACTTTTCAGTCTCCCCTCGTACAGTATTACAACTACAAATAGTCCTATTACTTTCATTTTTATCGTCAAGTCAAATTTCCTCTTGCTCGTTATTAAAACATGCTGCGGGTTAATGGATTCCTCACGCTTTTCTGAAAGAATTAGTTCAACTTCTCATTTGATCTGTCAGACAAAACGGCAATAATTATTTCGAAATCTGTGTAGAAAAATAAATGCAGAAGGGAGTTGTAAAAGCTGTCAGCACAGAAACTGGTGGATTTTCACATGTTCGAATGTTTCAAATTTCTTTCTCGTGCATGGACGATTTAGTGAAATTTTCTCAATCTTTCATGAATTTCTTTGTATTATTTGGGTGAGTAGAAATCTTTAAAGGAATTTCAGAATAGTGTACTTGCGATGTGGCCAGTGGTAACCCTGTTTTATATTGACATGATTTTATCTCTCCATCGAAAATTTATTTGTACGTGCAATAATTTAGGTCAACTGTTTTAAAATCAAAACCCAACTAAATTATAAAACTTAACGACATTTTATTATTTTGAAAATTTGACCGTTATTTTTTCTTCACATTTTGTTCTTTGGATGGCAGGTGAGTCTGCATTTAAATTTCTTACTATGACACACACAATTAGTACAAATTACTCCTCAAGGAAAAAAAAACATTAATAAAGTTGGACCCTTAAAAATAGAATTAATGTTAGATCTGATTTTGGCTTATTCCTTTGATAATCCCTCCTATACGATTAAAACTCAAGAACATCTTCATAATTTTATTAAATTTATTATTTCCACAAATACATCAAAACGACACCAGACATAAACACATGGAAATTTATAATGAAAGTTGCACTGATTTTTTTTTTTTGAATGACAGATGAGTCTGCCTTTAAATTTCTTACTATGATACACACCATATATAGTACAAATTAATCCTCAAGAAAAAAAATCAATAAAATTCCCTTAAATATAGAGTTAAAGTTATATCTGATGTTAGCTTATTCATAATCCCTCCCAGGCGCTTGAAACTCAATAACAATTTTATAATTTTATTAATTTCATTTCCACAAATACATTAAAAGGACACCATACATATATAAATACATAGAAATTTATAATGAAAGTTGCACTGACAGTAACATTGACCAAAATTATAAATCATAAGAAAAAGCAGCCTTAGAGGAGATAGAGAAAAATCATAAATTATTTATCAAGGACTGTCTATTGAACTATAACTTCATTATGATTATTCAAATCAGGAGCGGCACCACGGGGGGGGGGGGGTAAGGAGCGACCGCCCCCTATTTTTTCAAAGTTATGAAAATTTAGTGCCAATTTTTTTTTTTAATTTCGCCCCTAAAATTTTCACTGAGCGACTTTTCGAATGTTAATTTGGCCGCTAATTTGGCGTGAAAAATTTTTTTGGGCCGCGAAAATTTTCCGTCAACAGATTTTACCCTGGCGCCACCCCTGAGTCAAATAATTAAATTATCAAAGAGGCTCATACCGATTCACGGAAAGTAAGACAATGAGATGATTAAAACTGTGTAAAAAAAGTAACATAACACAATGTATACGTTAATATCTACACCTTTTATAGGCAACACCCAACTCATATTATTCAACTGGTATTAGAATTCCGCCCGTTCGAAATTAGAACATGCACACACATACATCTACACACACACGAGCACACACTTCCGAAATGTAAAAGACTATGTTATCATGTTCAGTGATACTTAAAGATCAGGTTCAGGATTTTGCAAGACCATCACTTCCCTTCATCATCATTACCAAATGGTAGTTACTTACTTACAAAATGGTGTGTTGAAAGTTTGAGATCCATATGTCATGAACTTGTTGTTTTATGAGAAAACTAATAACGATATGCTACTATTTGTTCTTTCCGCGAGTTTAAATTTTGCTCAAATTGCAGAACACTGTTATGTGTACGTACGCATGACTAGGTGAGCGCTGCGGTCAGTGGCCGACTACGTACGCTAAAATGGTCTAGCTGCTGAAATCTGCGTGACCTTAATCGGCTAGGGACCGATCGGACAAACTTGGAATTAACGGAATTGTGAAAGCACTGGCCGTCGCTTTGCAAATTTTGAAGTTTAACCGTCCAGATTCTCACCAAAACTACGTATTCTACCCAAAGGTTCTATGAGGGGTGTTTATTTATACTAATCTTCACATTGTGAATAATTTTAACTGATTTCATCATTTTGCCGGGGTTTTTTGGCGTGAAAATCCTGAACCCAACATTTTAAAGCCCCAAGAATAGTTTGATAAATGGTAAAAAGTGAAATTCTTTACTATTGTGTTTTTAAATAGACCTATATAATATATTAATGGCCTGAAAATTGCTTGCTCTGAAACTATTCAATTTCTTTTAGACACTATACTCAATGAAATGTCGGGGGGGGACCATTCACGTACCGCTACACGCTCTCCGATAACCCAAACATCACAGCATGTCACTCTAAACAATGTTCAGTAGTTTGATGTTGTTTTCTGATGTAGAATACAACAGAATACTTTGTGAAAGATTTACGAAAAAGTTGTCTGATCGACAAAAACCATAGGCTACTTGGGCTTTAACTGCGAAGCATTACATGTTGTGGAACTCGGTAAAACAAAAATAAATATTAAAAAAATCAGCCAAGCTACTAGTTGAGCAGGTATTGATAATTTTTGTTTACATTTGAAATTCAGCGAGGTCATACCGCATATGTATTTTGTTTCAGAGAAACTATTGTAATTTTGTAATTTTGGTGAAAAAACAACATTTTCCTTACCATATTCTTTCACTCACAATAGGCTTGAACCTGACAAGTACATGATTATCGAAGAGGGAATTGAGAAAATGTCTCCAGTACCATCAATGGAATGAAAATGAATTATAAACATTAATCTGATTAGGTTGGTACTCCTAAGAGAAATTTCCTCTAAGAATACAATAAGGCTTAATATCTTCCATGGCAAACATGTGACAATGATTTAATTATGTTTCTGATGTATTATTCGATGTATGTATTCATCCTATTGTTGATTGATGCTTAGGTCACAAACATTTCTCATTTTGACATAGCTAGATTAAATTTAGGCCTACATCCACACACACACATACACACACACACACACACACTGACACACATACATTTGTGCATGTGTGAGAGAGGGAGGGAGAAATTGAATTAAGGAAGAAATATGAGTCTACGTGTAAGTTTCTCTTACAGGATCATCCCTGATGCAAAAGCAAAGGTTGAAAAACTGGTCTCTATCACCAGGAGACGCTTGTTGTTTCACCCATGAGGAATCAGTTAAGAGGAACACTTTGATTTTAAAGCAGGTAATCTCATTTGCATCCCTCCCCCAGCACACCAAAAGCTCACACATGCCCTTAGGCTATTCAAGAAGGACGTGTCTGTGAAATCTGAAGATCAGTAATCACGAAGAATTTGAAAAAATTACCCCCAAACCACGGTCAGCTTATAGTGGTGTTTTATGCTAGGAGTTTTTGTCTCCCTGAGACAATAATCAGATCAAAGTCTAACAGTCAGTTTGCTAAAGGTGCTTAGATGCTATCTTCTTCTATATGTCCATGTATTTAAATAATGTTAATTTTAGGCATACAAAAGAGACGCCCTGCCTTTAAGCTAAGCTCCTATTTCTGTCTTTAAATTGCTTTCTGTTTTTCTCTCCCTCCCTCTCTCCAACACGCAGAGCATATGCTCATTTCTACACAGAAAAACCAAAGCTGTCTGTATAAGCATTCTCTCATGGGTGTGTGTATGTGTGTGTCTGTTTGTCTGTCTGTCTGTGGATGTATGTGTGTCCAACCCGAGTACATAGTATATAGTAGTATATATATAGTAGAAGTAGAAGTAGAAGTAGTAGTAGTAATAGTAAAAGTAGTAATAAGTAGCAGTAATAGTAGGAGAATTCGTGGCAGTAGTGACGGTAGTAGTAGTAGTAGAAGTAGTAGTAGTAGTAGTATTAGTAGTAGTAGTAGTAGTAGTAGTAGTAATAGTAGTAGTAGTAGTAGTAGTAGTAGTAGTAGTAGTAGTAGTAGTAGTAGTAGTAGTAGTAGTAGTAGTAGTAGTAGTACAGTAGAAGTAGAAGTAGAAGTAGTAGTAGTAAAAGTAGTAATAGTAGTAATAGTAGCAGTAATAGTAGGAGAATTCGTGGCAGTAGTGACAGTAGTAGTAGAAGTAGTAGTAGTAGTAGCAGTAGTAGTAGTGGAGTAGTATGTTCTAATATATAATGTCAGAAGACGTTTAAATTTCACCAATGATTTATTATGAATAATCAACCATTATGGTCAATTTAACCGCCACGCCTCTTTTTTTATTCGTGGTTCGTTTAAAAAAATATATATCACAACGAATTAATCACTGTGATCGCCACGGCACCTTTTTTTCGTGGTTCGTAAAAAAAAAATCAGAAAGAATTAACCGTTATGATCAAGGTGTCACCTCTGTCATTATCAAATGAACTGAGCAGTTAGGTAAATGGCAACAGCTGATTTGAACGTTTACTACAACATACGAAACAAATACATAAAGTAGGGTCAATAAAAGTATCAACCATTACAAATCGTAGATGTCCTAAGCTATGCGTGGTCGTAAAGTGACTTCGAACAAAGCCATGGTCATATGCTTTTGCTTCATTAGCTGATTATACGGGAGACTACGAGAGACTATACGCTACGAAAGGCTACTGCTAAATTACGCATCGAATCACAGAGATTGGACGTAGGCACAGCTCTATATTATCTCTTAACTTTGATTAAAAAGGGGATAAATATAGCACGTTTACCGATGTCTCCCGTGTAAGTTATGTTGATACAAACTAAAAGACAGCCAGGATTTTCAAATACCACTTCATATCATTCTTCGACTAGCGTGCATTTGACCGAACGATTTGCGTCTGTGCATCAAATCAACATCCGTAAACATGAAAGAAATTTTAACAGCTAGGTAGAAACTCGGGACAAGCTTATTACACAATCAACACTGCTGGAATTGCATGGATTGAAAGAAAGACCAGCTCAATCACTCTACGGCATCAAATTAAACTTGTGCAATAAGTACAGACCCAAAGAGGCAAAGAAATCAATACAATAAAGAAACTAGAATGGAATAATTTGTCCGCATGTATGAACAAACTTGAGGTGTATTTCTATGAGAACGTTCTTGAGATTTAACCACATCATAATAAGACTTCATGGGAGAGAGGGAGGAGTGAGTGAGTGTGTGTGTGT
>JZLH01S0627834.1:12537-37170 GCA_001188425.1 Eucidaris tribuloides | reverse complement strand
CCGACACTGAAAATAATTTGTAAATTTACAATGAAGTTATTGTCAATCTGCGAAAGAAACCAGATAATTTTAGTACGAACACCACCCACTTCAAAGCGTTGACGTCTCCAAAATACATGTTCATGTAGCACAAGAAGTACGAATTAAAGCTAAGTGAGTCCAGCATAAAACAAACTATCATTTTATACGTTTAATAAATGTAGTAAGATTATGATGGTTAAGAATATTTTTGTTGTGTGGACCCATGTCCGCCATGCCTTATAATCTAACAGTTCCATTTTTTATAAGTATCTGAAAGAATAGTAATGAAACTCCATTAATATTTAATATCAATCGTAAGCTATACGATGCTAACTGGATTTTCTTTTTTTTATCAATTTTACATTGCTCTCAAATAATTACACGTGACATACATGGTAACAAAATGGAGGAATTTGTTGCAGTCCAAAGAAATTTTCGTTATGAATTGCAACACGAATAACAATTCATTATGTCCATATCTGTGTGCAATAATACATTTTAGCAAATTGACAAAATTGACCATATATCAAGTCATTTGAAGAAACTTCACGACCAGATTCGGATGGGAAACAAAAAAAAACCTGCTTTCAATGATTTGATGTGGTTACCTAATATAAATAATGGATAACACCAGATACCCTTAAAGACAGTTCGTTAACAGGTTTCTTGATTAAGATTTCTGCAAACCGGAAGTTTAGCTTCAATGACGTCAAATGACGCGTATTCAAACCGCTTCGCTCCGTCGATCATTCGGTAGTATCGACCGTTCCTGAAGAAATACACGTAACTGTCGTCGAAAGTTGACACCGCATCGACTCCATCGTAGAGGTCGCTAGGCAAGTTTTGGAATCCAGTGGAGGTGATTCGTCTGCGGCTGCGCAGTTCGTATTCTTGGAATTTATAAACGTATTGATCTGTGTCGGGACAAAATGAAAGAAACAAAAATAAAATAAACAAATCTGAACTATCTAATAGCATTTGAAAAACAACAAAGAATACGGCAATAGCATTTGTAAAACCACAAACGATATGATGATAGCATGCTCGGCACATGGAAGAGTATTTCTCTAAATCACACATTAATATGCCATTTCCAGGCAAGCTCTTGTTAAAAACGGGAATTTATCAAACTTTCATTTTCTTACAAGTAACCACTTGTGCAACGACTTTATCCGCTAAGCAATTTTCAATCACTCTGATGATTCATGATTAAAACCCATGTATACATGTTTCAGTACATGGTCAAATGATATTTACGCTCACTGTGTTTGATAGATGCCATGAAAATAACAACGAAAGGTAAAAATCAAAATTGTGCCACTTTTACTCAAGTCAATGGTAGCATCAAGCTCTCTTCCCTAAAATAATGTAAAAGTAGCGTATTTGTGATTTTACCCTTTTTACTAACTAAACGTATCTCAAAATTAAAACAAGCAAATTAAACAGAACAAAATTGGCATTTGAATTTCTAAGACTGTGCCGTAGACTTTGATGAAAGCAACACGTCATAACAGTATTTTCCAAATACTAAATTGAGTGATCTTCACTTGCACAATTTTTTTGACACACGTTGTATTTTCATTGATAAAGAAGACTTTTAAATACATGCAGTGCAAGACAAACAGTGTAAAATAATTTACCTTTGAAGAAATATGTAAATCCGTCGATTGATTTGTAGACTGCGTCGATTTCACATGGAATGCCAACCCATTTTCTGTTGATAGGGTAGGACCCGCGAAACTGGAAACCGTAGTACTGATACACGTAACATCCCTGTGAAGAAAAAAAAATCAGTTAAATTTAGCGAAAGGATAAATTCCATTAATAGAAAATGTTTATAAAAGTTAACAAAGTTGTACGAAAAGGAAAGTATTTATAATACATTAGGTTGAATAATATTATGCTTTCACGTGAGGTACAAACTAATGATTCGGTGGATTATGAATAACTTAGAAAAAGAGAGTCATCGAACGCAATACACATGGAATCAACCAGGAAATAATACAAATCCGATTTGAACAACAATTATATTGATTCCATTAAATACCCATGAAATTAGTGTCTCTATTGTTTTAGTGTTTCTAGTCTGTCATAATTGTAATAGAATGTTTGTGAATACCCTTAAAATTCGCTCACATCTTTATGACCTCTTTCAAGCTCAACGGGTTAAAAAGATACAGGAATGTAAGAAAACAAAACGATGCCTTACCGAGAAAATGTAAGTGTAGAAAGTATCCTGAAATGCCGCGTCGACAACATCGGGGAAGGAGGATCCAAAACGGGTTTGAATCCGACCGTTGAAGGGCGGAGAAAGGTCGAAACGCCAGTAATATAGACCTGCAGATGACACATAATTATACGAAATTATTGTTAGATACTTATGATATTGCCAATGAAAGTCGATTTGCGCTGTATGCATTACAGGTTTTGACAATGTCGAACGTTTGTGTCAATAGTTATTTTGAGATCATCGTATCTATTATCATTATCATTATCATGATTTGTAAATGTACAAATAGTATATACATAGCAGTCTATCCCGATTGCAAAATTATCAATGTTTTATAAGATTGTGTAAATAATTTGATTACTTTTTTATTAGAGAAATTGGCAACATTTAAACTTTGAGGTTTTGAAGTAATTTTGAGATTGTATAAGATAAATATCATTCTGGATTCTGGCATAGACAAGAGCAATTCAACACGATGTGAATTACATGTAAATAAATGATAAAAGATTTTATAGCATATTAAATTAAAGTATATAAATGAAACTTTATTACTGCCTCCATCACTCACCAGTAAGAGCGAAGATTCTACCCGCAGTGTCGGTGAAGACAGCATCAAAACTTCCAGAGCAAGCGCCACGAGGTATGGGGTTGACGGGCGGTGTCTGGGTGGTGGTGGGCGTGGGTGGTGGTGTGGGTCTGGTCGCTGTTGCTGTTGTTGTTGTTGTTGGCCTTCTGGTCGTTGTTGGGGATCTTGTAGTGGTTGTAGGTGGGGTAACACCGCCGGTATTTGCTGTTGAACGAAAAGAAGAACAGGCAAATAAATACTATACCCAAATAGATATTTTATAGAGTTTGGTCCCTTATATTCTAAATATCAACCATCAATCCGTCCATCAATCAATCAATCAAGCAAGCAAGCAAGCAAGCAATCATAAATCAATCAATCAATCAATCAATCCATCAATCATTCATCAATCAAGTAATTAATCTAATAATCTATTAATCAATCGGTCAATTACTCATTTAATCACCCAATCATTTAAGCAGGCAAGCCAGCAAAGATAATTCACACTTTTCTGAACTCATTACGCAAACATGACCAACAAAATGGGGTAGAACATGATGAAAGTTCAAATACCATATATGACGGCAAATGCAATAACATCTCGGGATGAAATACTCACGTCCATACAGACTCTGCATTCCTAAGATGTCATCCCGATCCAGTTGGAAGTTGGGTTGGTAGCCGCCGTAATACGGGTACATCAATGCAGACCTCACGTCAGAATGGTACAGTCCAAGGCTGTGTCCGAATTCGTGCGCAGCTACCCAGAACAAGTTTGTGCCTGGAGGATGGGAAAGGAAAACGAGAGTGGATATAATGTACATAAGACTTGTCAACTTGTTGTTGCTTTTGTTGTCGTAGTAGTAGTAGTAGTAGTAGTAGTAGTAGTAGTAGTAGTAGTTGTTGTTGTTGTTGTTGTTGTTGTTGTTGTTGTTGTTGTTGTTGTTGTTGTTGTTGTTGTTGTTGTTGTTGTTGTTGTTGTTGTTGTTGTTGTTGTCGTCGTCGTCGTCGTCGTTGTGGGGGTGGTGGTGGCAGCGGCGGTGGTGGTGGCGGTGGTGGTGGCGGTGGTGGTGAATGATATTGTAAGCTTGAGTGATGATTTTTTTCATCATCAGTGACGTAATGAGCAAAACAACTTAAGAGAGGGCTTAGACATGACGACAAAAACATTATAGAATTCGGAGAGGGGGATTTTTTGAGAGGCAACGAGATATGTCCTCTTGCACAATCTTCCATTTTATTTTACATGTATGTTATATAGATACACGTGATACAGATGGTTTTTAGTGAAGGGGAATTTTAGGATTTTCCTATTCTTGAAACCTGTTCACAATCAGAATTATCAATATACATCCTCGAAATCAATTTGGAGGGGTCCAAAGGTCTCCAAGCCCCCCCCCCTTCCTCGTACGTCAGTGACTGACGTTACTGAAATATATTACACTTAAAGAATTTTATACAACAATGGAATTTGCCTCTCATATCCATTTAAAGGGCAGTGACGTTATTGGGAGAAATTTAAAAAAAATGCTAGAAGTAGAACCAATCTGTTGAAAGATATACCAATGGATAGACAAATTAGAGTGTATCTCCTGGCTGGAGGTATTTATCTTCAATTCGAATTAAGCATGAACATAATGGCATTTTGTTTCTCTTGAACTAGAAGAAATAGATCCTATAGAAAGTTAAAATTACACAAAAGATTTGTCTGTTACAAGGCATACTAATGGAAGTTATTTTAAAACGAATCAACATTTTCACCAGAAACTTTCCACAGCAGAATCCTTGCACAGTTCACTTGATGCTAGAATAGTTTCAACCCAAGTTGAGGTTTAGTCCCAATATAGTAAATGCAGTGACAACATTATTTTTTACCATTCTCTTTAACCCTTGAAACTTACCATAATAGCTATTGATGGTCCAAGTCTCTGAATCGTCGAAATGCGCGTCTCCGTTGCGGGGCAGAAATGCGTGAGCTAGGACGCCCCCTTGGCCGTCAAACGGGTAACTGTCGCCATGCGAATAGCTTCCAAACGAGATATCAATGTCGACCGCCTGACCGGGTCCAACTTCGACAAATGTCAGTGGTGTCACGTCGGCCCAGACCTAGTCAAGATAGGAAGATAAGATAATAACAAGGTAAATAATATGATGAAACTCATTACTGATTTGTTGAAAGAAATGATTTACAAAAAAAATACGATTTGCAGTGTCTGTAATTATTCTCCAGTAATGACCAGTGCTGCCAACATCTGCTGACCAAAAATCAAACTGATCCATAGTAAAAATCATACTTTGAAGGGAAAAAACATATTTTGTACAAAAAAATGGGTAAATTGGACAAACTATTAAGCATGCCAATCAAATTTAAGAAAAACATATTTTGCATTAAAAAATCATATTTTATTACTTTTGATGATATAAAAAAAACATACTAAATATCGTTAGGTATTAGTTGACAGCTCTGAAAGACATATGCGTAAACATTCATATAAAATTTAAATTCATATCCTAAGTAACAAAATGAGAGTAATTTTCTTTATATCGGAAAAAATTGAAACCGATGCCAGCTCAATGAATATCGTCTATTCCCATTCTCCATCAAGAAACAAAGAAACGATTTAAACCTGCAAAATACGGATATTGTGATGCCATCATTCGATCAATAGCTTTAACACGAGTACTTATATCAGTCTTATTCTAATTTACCTGAAACGCCCTCCGGAGTTCACTGCGAACACTCGCAGCATCGAGATCGGGTGTAAGTTGGCCGAAGCGATACCGAATCTGATTATTCAACCATTTTGTACCGGATGTGCTGAAGGGCAAAACGTCTGGTACACCACATCTAGGCGTTTGTAACAGCTGAACGGTGGCATTATCGAGAATACCTACAACAGAGGGGATAAGAGACTATGTTTTAATATTTTATTCCAACATCAGATTTCAAGGTACAGTAGTTGATTCTAAAGTTTGTTTTACAGAAATAGCTTCTAGTTGTTTCTATCCTGGATAGACGTTAAAGGTATTGGCTAACATTTACCACAGTTAAAAAAAAATCTGAGCTACATGATTCCTAATGCTACCATTGTGTTTGATAAGGTCTAAAAATGATGCCCAGGAAAAAAATTGTATTTCAAAATGATTACTTAGTGCTTTAAAAAAGTGAAAATCGTATCGTAAGTTGTTCGGATTCACCTGCCCATTTTCTCCCATAGACTTACTGTGTGTACACTTACGCTATTTAAACTCGCCCCGAGTTATAATTATTTATTCATGCATAACTTGCCATTGGCAGTGTAACTTTCCCAACTTTTTTTTATTCTAGGGTGTTTATTTGTCCATATGAACACTACTATGTAGTTCAGATATCAAAATTTGACAATTTTTTAAATTGAAGCTCCACAATGTTAGCATATCACTTTAATGAAAAACTCTAGAATTTAGTTTGGTCCGCAACAAGTAATGAAATCATTATCAAAGCTTCGATTGCAGTTTTCTGAACCTTACCTAATTAGGTAACATAAAAAACATAAGCTCTTTTCAAAATAATTATTAGTTCATCGATAATGAAACTGTAGTTTGGGCAATAATGTGAGGGGTGAAAAATCCGGCGTCCAAACTGCATGCAGGTCAAAGGTAAACACAAATAACCCCGGAAGTAGAATACTGCACTGCAAAAACTGGGGTGTCAAATTTAACACCAACGGTGTTGCACAATATGTATACCGGAAACCCATGGTGTTGAAGTCAATGCTCTTGGTGTTTGAAATAATTCGTTTGGTGTTAAAATAACACCCGTGGCGTTAAGATTTTACACCACGTCTGGTATCTGTGCAACACCATGGGTGTTAAATTTAACACTCCAGTTTTTGCATTGTAATGGAATGTGAAAGGAATATAATCAGCGATTTTAGCGATAGTGCCTCCCACGGACAGTTTGTTCCGAGATTACCATGGTAACGTAAAACAACAGACAATACTTACCCGTCTGACTGATGTTGCCGAATCGTTGGTACCGTATGAGGGCGTCTGTGAAGTTACGTAGGTCTTGCACCGCTCCTGGAATTTCGTTGGATGGCGGAAGGTAACCAAATCTTTCCAAGTTGTTCTGAAATGTTAGAAATAAAATGAATACATAAATGAATAAATAGATAAATAAATACAAATAAACAAAAGGAATGTTGCCCCTTCATCATCGTGATATTATGTGGCGTATAGAAATCTCGTCTGCTTTACATCGCTCTTTTGGCACGGTCTTCCTTGAAATAAGTTCGATCAACACTATCTTTTAAGCAAGAATGTGATAACTCTCCGTTCACTCAGAATACTGACCTCATACCGTTTACAAATTTAAAGTAACACAATGTTCAATCACTACATCGACAGCAATAAACAACGGTCAATATAGAAAAAAAAACGGTTACGGTTGAAAAGAAATGGCGCGAACTTTTTAAGGATAAACAAAGTACATGTTTCCATTCCCAGCAAGCTACATTTAACGTTTGTTACCTTCAGAAATTTTCTTGATTTATTCAATGAAAGCTTTTTTTGACAATTGTTAGTTCTAAAGTTCAGTTTTGCGTCACACGGGACACTTTTTGTACAAAATAAAATGAAATAACAATGTAATTCTGTAAATATGTGGTATACACAAATAAACATTATTACACATGTTTTCGGATAATTCTGCGCCACTACTTCCACAAAATAATAGCAGTTAAACCGCAACCAGTTCAGCTTACTGAAATCCAGTCTCTAGTTTAGTTGATCTACATGTAATCATTTGTTTCATCACTTTTTCAAAACTTTGGTATTTTCACACCGAACATTAGAAAACAACTGACTGAAATATAACGACAACTTGTGAATTTTGAATAACCAACGAACAGACATTATTCTGTCAGTCTGTAACTTTGGAAAAATACACCGCCTGTGTTTGTTTTTCTTATTTTGAAGGACAATTTCCCGAAAACGAAAGCGTTTTAGAGCGTGTAATATTCAAGAATTGATAGGTAATAGTATAAGTATACATGTATAGAAAAAAAAATCCGTATACGCATGCATTAAGGAGAGGGATAACAGGGTCGTATTTTTAAAAAGTGCAGCTGATTCGAAAAAAAGTATACACTCATGTTCATAATTATGGAATATTTTAGAGACATTTTAGAAGTTGCCATTTTTCCGTGAACGGTACATCTGGGATTAATATTTGCTCACCCCTGGTGAAACAAGTATAATATAAGTATTTTAGGAATGCTGAGTATTTTGTAGCGTCCGACTCGACGCTAAACCTGTGTTTAAAAATGGCGGTATTCAGAGTTGTTGTTGAGTCACGTGCATGGTTATGCGCGTTATTAGACTTGTAACACACTATTCTGATGTTAATTTAAAGATAATTGACATTAGATCAAAATTTATTAGTTTTTTGTGTCGTTTTTTTAATTACTTTAATACTTTTTGTCATGATTTTTGGTGGATTAAAAAAAAAAATATATATATATATATATATATATAATTGTTATTGCGTTCAAATGTATTTTAATTTTTACTTTAGTCATCTCATGAAATCCCAAAATTGCTTCACATACTGCTTTGTGTGAAATAGACACTTATCTTGAAAATTGTGGACGATATAGGAGAAAGAACTTAAGTATCAACAAAATATTCCATAATTATGAGCAGGAGTATATAATGTAAATACAGCGCTTAGAGTGTAACACCACTTTAGTTAAATAGCTAGGTCATAGGTTGTTATACCTGTACTTTTGTTACTAGTTTTTCTTCAAAAGTTCGATGTGATAAGAAATGTGACATCTAAGAAATCACATTGGTGTTCAATTTCCTCGAAAGAAAGCATTTTGCGGGTAAAAGTACCCCTACAAAGGTAATTTTAACTTCCAGTTTATCATTAAACTTGAATTAGCCGAATTAATTAGACTCGAAGCGTTGCAAGTTTGGCTACTCTTGCATATTACTAACAAATTTATGGCGCAACAAAAGTATCGAATACAACGACACTCCAACACAAATGCAATAATCGGAAAGTACATTATTGAATTCAAACTCTGTTAGAGAGTGAGTGAATGAATGAATTCATAGTCGGTTTGACTTGTTTGTGCAGTGGATATGACTGTTTATGGAATATTTACTTGGCTCACCCTGGAATCTGGATTGAACACCGCACATTAGTGAGAATTAGTCAAAATTCACCTAAATCATTGAAATCATTACACACACAAAAAGTGAAATTGTCTAAAGATTGTATCCACCCGAAGACAGCATGGTCTTGTTTCTATGTGCTGGTTTTCTTGAGTCAGTAATACGATAAATGAGGTAATGATTGAAAACAAAATAATTTTTACAACTTACCATCAACATGTTGACCGTTCCTTGATCCACATCAGCTTCCATTTCGAAGGGTACGGGAACAGGTTGACAGGTGGCTAGTTTAAATAAAAACGCCATTTTCAAGCAGAACAGAAGCAGGCCTAATTTCTCCATCTTCACTTTTGAAACGATGGCAATCCGTAGAACAGCTGAACTAATGATATCACAAGCAAGGTGTTACAGATGTGTTGGCTTAAACTGACTGAGCATAAGTTGGAAATTGAGTGCCGAGAACGGTTTATTTATACCAAAAAGATGCGGACATCGGAGCGCACGACCATAATAGGTGTGTTTTTCATTGGGTAGTTTGGAGTCCAACGCCACGCGCAACAAGAATTCCTTTAGAATCCACAGCAACAATGCTGGTGACCACACCCGGGTACGTTCTGGCGGAGGACATCCGGCTTGGGAGCTTGTGATCACGTGTCTGCAAACAAGTAAACCAGCAAAGTTTCTCCTGAGTCAATTAACACTCCCAAACAACGCCACCTTCTCCTCTTTATCTTCGACGAGGACACAGTCCAATTTTGTGAAAAGGACATGACAATGACTAGTGATGTAACATGCTCTCTAGAAAATGAAAATAAATACTTGTCAAAACCTGATTTCGTTAAGATGACGCTATGATTGTAAATTGTAATGATACAGCATGCTCTTCTCTAATGAAAATTAATCTAAATAAATGGAATCAAGAAAGAATAATTTCTATAATGTCGATATTAGTGCACCACTCCGGGCATAAACAGTATAATTATTAAAATCCATTTGGGCTGTAAATTTGTTATCGCTTTATTATAGCAATTATTATAGCAATTTCAGAAACTCATCGTATATTCCTAATGGACATAACTCTACCATTTCCATGAAACCAACTGAACTGTATCATCCCCCGGGGGGGGGGGGGTACTCAGATTTTGTTCCGACGGGGGTGTGCCGCTGAAGACGAAAACCCTGACCCTTTTTTAAGGGTCATTTTGGCGGAAAATGGTACCTATAAGAAAAATTGCATTTTTGTGCATTTTAGCGATGAAATAGGCGAAAATATCTAGTGTAAATCGTAAATTTCAAAATTATGACCCATGTTTAAGGATTTTTCCCCCCAAAACCATACCCATGTTTAAGGATTTTTTTGCGAAAAAGTCACCTATAAGAGCGGTAGCACTCCCGTTTTACGCCTACTAGCAGGTGACTGGCCGTGCCCGCCCCCCCCCCGCCTAATCCTAATCCAAAGTCCACGCGCTCTAAATGTCACTTATTTACTCACAAATTTTCATGAACATTATTATAGTTTATACTGCACAGAAGTGGAACACAACGCACAATTATTATTTCAGAAAACTAGCAAGATTCATTTGTGTATGTATTTATGTACGTTGTGTTCGCATTCGTACATGTATTTGTATTTGTGTTTGTTTGTATTTGTATTTGTATTTGTATTTGTATTTGTATTTGTATTTGTATTTGTATTTGTATTTGTATTTGTATTTGTATTAATTTTGTATTTGAATTTGTATTTGTATTTGTACTTGTATTTGTATTTGCATTGTATTTGTATTTGTATTAGGCGTTGATTTATTGTAGAACAAAACTTCAAGATAAATACTTCATCTTCAACTAAGAAAAAAACAATGTGTGGTCGGAATGATACAATTTTTTTTTAACAAACATGCAAAAAAAGTTACATCAAAATCCCAAACGTCTGTCACTCTGTTTGATATCGTTGTATGCATGCTAAAAGGTTGCGCAATATTAGTTTACGTTAAAGTTGGTTAATTATGATATCACGATGAGTATTTTTCACTTGATGTTGAGCTGACATGTGCTTTATATCGTGTTGAACCAGAGCACTATCCCACCGTTTCTAAGATTGTAAACTGTTTTTCTTATGCCATGGGGAAAACGACCTCCATATTTTGTTCCATTTTAATCTTGAAAAAGTGTAAATGACGCAAAGTTGGAACAGTTCTGTCTATGTCAATCAATATTTATTCCTCATAATAAGAATTATTTTGATCGACATAAGATAATTTCGGAAGAACTAAACTAACGAGATGCGAAACGCTCGGTTATCTGAATATCAGATAACTCCAATATGTGTGAGAGTGGTTGTAAGCTTGTTATGTAATTACGTCAATCAGTTCTCCACATTGGTTTATTATACTCAAAGGTAATTTATCTTTGTACAAGTAAAAATATGCTTGTCAAACACCAGATGAAATTATTAAACGGTAATACATTTCAAAGATGGCGAAAATTAGGGACATTGAATCAACGAAAACATTGTTATTTTTGTCGATTTGATTACTTGAAACAATATCAGATATATTACCAAAAGCACATGAGGTAATAAAATTGGCATTGATTTCTAACCATAGTGTTGGATTATCTGTTATCCAACTCTATGTTTCTAACTTACGTCCGACTTGGTAATTGATCATCTAGTCTTGTACACCAGTCACTGGTAAAGGTAATTTTCAATCATTCATTATTCACAGGGACTGATTGACGTAGATTTGACACCAACCCGGAACTGGCTTCTTGCTTGCAAACAATAGGGGCGGGGCCTAAACCTCGGTTGATCATTTCAATAAGGCGTGGTGTCAATCTCCGTTAATCGTTCCAAAGCGTTGCAATGTTGAGACTGATATAATAGGGCATTGCTAAGCTCATTATGGTGTAAGTATCAGTTTGTAAACAATTACTGTAATCGATACACTTAATTACGAGTATTGAACGCACATACAAATCCATTTGTTTCGTAGTAAGGGTAATTAAACCATGACGTACAATTAAAGAAAACAGCTTGATAATGGTTTTAAAGCGCCACATTGTTAACACTGTCAAATGGGGCATTACTGAGCTCAATAACTGTGAGTGTTAGTACACTTAAAAAAACTTTGTAATGCTCGTTGCGTTTCAAGCGCCACATTGTTAAAACTGTCAAATAGGGTAGAGTATCAGTTTGTATGCAAGTAAGTAATTGATTGACACTTCGTACTATAATGTTATATGATGGTTTCAGTGTAAAATGTTAAGATTCAGTACACAGTGCTTACACAATCACGCCAACACCTGTATACACCAGCCAAACTGATTGACCATTAACTCATATCATGGCCCTGTGAAGCGGGCGTGCTGGCCGTGACATTTTTTTTTTGGCCGTGAAAAATTATTTGTGGCCGTGAAAATTTTCCGCCGAGACCCCCCCCCCCCCCCGGTGAGAGACTTTTTGGCTGCTGAATAGGCCGCGAATTTGGCCGTGAAAAATTATTTTGGCCGCGAAAATATCTCGGCACCCCCGGTGAAAAATCGTTCCCAGGGCCCTGAATTAACTTCTCAAAAAAGTTCAGCAACTGAACTTTGACCGTCGATATCTTTATTGGTATTATAGTATAATAATTGATATTGGTATTGTTGAAACGGCTGTCTATTTTCCTCCACAGTAATACCGCATTTTTTATGATTATGGATTCCTGGAATGTACAAAGACGTTTTAATAAGGGGCAAACACAAAAGTGAAAAGCTAGCAAGGTATTATGTGTCCGTTTCACATTTTATTTGAAAACTAAATTTGATTTAAGTGAAAAATTGTAAAATTAGCATTGTGTATGACTTTTTAAAGGTTCTTGCCAGTTTTTTTAAGGTCCCCTTCAAGAAAGAACACATAACATTTCATTAAAAACCACCACAATCCACACTCCATACAAATGAACACTGAACTGGTGACAATAACAATGCATTTTAAAGCTTTTCACTTTTGACTTTGCCACTTATTAAAATGTCTTACCACATTTTACTAAAATTGTAATTGCAAAACAAAATCTAATTGATGGATCTGATATATCTAGGTTGCAAAATGTAAAATTTCTTGGTGTTACAATTAATGAATTTCTAAACTGGAATTTTCATGTAAAGGAAATTTCCAAATCTCTTTCAGAATATGTAGGATTACTCTCTAAATTAAAGTATATATTACCATATAATAATAACAATAATGTTTTAAATATGATTTACAATTGTCTTGTACTATCTCACTTGAATTACTGTAATTATATCTGGGGTTATACATACAAGTCTCATCTGTTGAAACTGTTTATTTTTCAAAAAAAGGCAATAAGAGCAATTACAAAATCACATGTACATTCTCCAAGTACCCCTTTATTTAAAAATCTAAAGGTTTTACCAATTTTCGAATTAATCACTTTCAATACTCTGATTTTTATGTGTTCTGTACAGGCAAAAGCACTTCTTGAAAAATTGTGATATGTTTGCAGTCAATTTAAATGTGCACCAATACTATACCCGTCAGCAACATCATTTTCATCGTCCAAATGTAAAATCCACCTCTGCATCTCAATCCCTATATCATACGGCATAAAGAAATGGAATGATTTACCCTATTCTATTAAGATAAGCTCAACATTGACTAGATTTAAGAAACCGTGTAAACAATTACTATTAACTAATATATACTTCCTGTTGAGTGATATTCGATCCGAATATCACGGTATTAATTATCACATCTTTATGGCTGATGAACATACAGTTATAATATTTCTTTTGATCGCTAAGACTCCTGGAAGCTTCTGATAATGCACTTGTTAACCTTCAGAGATTGTATAAAAGATTTAAGACAGTGGACTGGTAGTGAATAAGTTAAATTGAATAATTCAAAGACTGAACTCTTTGTTGCTGCTCTGTTCACAACCTGCGAAAGTTGCAATTCTCCAGCCGCGTTTTCATTTATCAGGTTCGTTCTGCCCCCCCCCAGATTTGGGATGTTGGGGCACACTCATTAGGCCCTTCAGAAATCTAATAGAAAACCTTGGGTTATATGATTCTTGCATGTCGATGTCCTAACCACATCTTCACATTGTAGTAGCAGTACGTTTTATTTGAGGACATGATTTCTAGATCTAGAAGTTTTATTGACGCAGTCTGCTGTCACAATGCAGTGTTCTTAGTTCTGTCTCGTATTGATTATTGCAATGGGGCTTCTTCGTCAATTCCTACTTATCAGTTGATCGTGTTCAACGATTATACAAAATTGGCATTCAACGGATTAATTCTGCAAGTTTTCTCGTGATCATCAGCTTCCAACCAACTCTTGACTCACTACACTGCTTCCTTGAAACAGAGAATAATTTCAACTGCTCTTGTTTGTCTACAGAACACTCAATAATCAGGCTCAGATACTTAACGGCAATTGTCCTGAATTTATATACACCCACCAGATCACTTAGGTCAGTTAGTACGCCTCTCCGTCTCACATATTCAGTTTACTCGCACATTACCGGTGATAGAACATTTACTGTGTCAGCTTCAAAATACTGGAATGATTGCCACTTACAATAAGACAGTCCTCCATCAATACCTATTTTCAAAAAGGCATTGAAACCCATCTTTTTAGGCAGTTTGTAGTTTTAAGATTATATATTTGTATACAATTGTAAGCGCTTTGGGCCTAATGGGAAAAGCGCAGTATAAGTAATAATAATAATAATAATAATAATAATAATAATAATAATAATATTAGAATCATTGGTGATAACATGTAAACTGTATAATGACTTTGTCTGTTATTTTCAGACGCACGATTTAAATACTGATCAAAAGTACTAAGTATTTATCTGTCTCAGGGCTGTGTGTGTGCTCGTGTGAGTTCTGTGTGTAAGTGCGTGTGTATTGTTTTGTATTGTATTATATTATTGTATTCAAAACATATATATCTGTATTTATTTGATGCAAATTTCATTCATTTTTCATAATTGTTTGTTGGGACCCCATTTAACGAGCTTCCACTTTTTTTCAGAGGTTCCAAACCATATGTAAGCTGTTTTTATTGTATAAAATGACTGTTTCTTTGTAAAATTGTTTTTATATGGTTGAATAAAAAAAATGAATCACGGCTGTCTAGAATATATGAAAGAGTGCCTTTACAGGAAGTAATGCAAAAGTAACAACTTTCAGTGCAAGGTATACAAGTATAGTGTTATTTACTTTTATTATATCATAAAATTGTCAGTGTAGTTTACTTCCAAACATGATAATTAAATGATACGTAACTGTTGAACCAAACCAAACTTGTAGCATTAGGCCTATAACAGATATACCTCAGTTTTCGATGCGTAACACACACCTTCAAAAGTCGCTACGAAAATCAAACTAAGTGAGTTGTTATTTAAACGATAGTGACATGATCGGGGGGAGTCAAAAATGTCTCAAAACCAAACAAGTTGAAACATATACCAATATACACACTGGCTATAGAGTGTATGGGTGGATTTGTCTTGCAATTTTGTTTACTTGAGGAGAAAGTGATCCCTACAGAAATCTATACATCACGTTTCGCCGGCACAACAATTTCTGATAATAATTTGTAAAACAGAGATCAGGAGTAGATGTATGTTTATGAATTTTCACAGCAGAAACTTAAATAGTATGATTCTGAGAGTTTTGTGTCACACAGACTACTTCTAATCTTGTTATTTTCCGCTAAGCAGAGTTTGCCTATACCAGGAATTTTCATGTTATTTCTACTTTATTTGACAATATTTATATATACAGATAAAATTAAACCAGATATATTGTTACGGTCACTTTGCAAATGAAGGATGAAGCTCGGTATAGAAAAGCTATGGTCCACAGACCTTCCTCCCATCACCAGCATGCCCAGGCCGAGTGCAGGTGATGTCGACTAGATTAAGTTCCACGTGTAAATCAACATAGACTGGAAGCCAGATAAATACAATTATTGAATATCAATCATATATGAGTTATACCTCATCTGAAAGAGCAGACTCTGCTCTTTCAGATGAGTAATAACTCGGATAACATTAACGCCTTATTAACCCTTTGGATTCTATAATGTAAAAATATGGTCAAAAATGTTGGGGGTCCCCCCGACATTTTCATAAATTCATATAAAAAAAACAACTAAAGACATTCAGAATCTATTATTGCAGGGTTATGACTTTGGGGCATAAAGCTTTCAAATAACAAAAAATCCCCAAAACTAAACTTGGGCTTTAAGTGATTTCAATGAAGTGTTTCCTAAAGGCGGGGAATAGGATTGCAAAGTTGTATACGTTCTGATTTTACTTTATCTGTATTTTCATCTCATTAATGCAGTTTAGCTTGAAGGAGATTCTTCAGGGTTTCCCCATCAAGGTTCATTACTAAAATGCCAATGAACGCTAATCTTATTATTTTTTGACGAAGATAATTTGTCTTAAAACACTGATAAAGTGATAACATGCCTTAATTACAATGTATTCAACATTCCTCAACTCACTGTCAAAACGAAGAATGCATTTCATTGCATTATGCTTAGAAATAAGATCAGTTTCACTTGTGTATGTGTTGACGTGATGAATGCTACGGTGTGGTATAATGTACATGTACCTTCCCATTTTACGCAACAACACCCCTTGAGTACGACTTGTCAATCAGACAACCATTATCAAGTTTGTTTTATGTGCTACATTGTACGTCACGGTTTAGTTACCCTTAATACGAAAACGAATGGATTAGAATGTGTGTTGAGTATTCGCAATCAATCGTATCGATTACACTGCTTGTACACGAACACAATAAGACCATTAATACATGTATTATAGTTCGACGTGTCCATCAATTCCGTGCTCAACAATTCATAGTCAAGTTTTGTTTGTTTTTGTTAGATTTTACGCCAGGGTTTAATTATCCTTAATACGAAAGGAATTGGATTACAATGTGTGCTTAGTACTGGTAATTACACGTATCGATTACACTATTTGTATACAAAGTGATTCTAACACATAATGAGCTCAGTAATACCCTATTTTAACAGTCTCAACATTGTTGGACCGATTAGCAAAGATGGACACCACGCCTTACTGAAATGATCAACGGGGGTTTAGGCCCGCCCTATTGTTTGCAAGCAAGAAGCAGTTTCGTGTTCGCACGAAATCTACGTCCATCACTCCATTTGAATAATGAATGACAGAATGAGTGACACTAACATGTACCTTAACCCATATCTGGTTTATACACTATATGATAATGATTAATAACCAAGTCGGAGATAACTTATATATCTGCGCTATTTTACTCCTTCGTGGATATATTTTATTAAATTGATGTCAATATGACGAAAATAACAATGTTACGTTGATCCAAGATCCATTATTTTTGTCTTTATTATGCATATCTTTAAATATATTACAAGTTAATCCAAGATTTCAAAGAAATTAAAGTTACGGTTTATTATTACAAACCCATGTAGAAAAATGTTTAACGCGATTGAATAACAAGCTCACAATTACTCTCACATAAATTAAAGATATACATGCATTTAATATTCAGACAACGGAGCTCTTCGGATTTTGTAAGTTATTTTTTTTTGTAAATTATCTCATGTCAATCAAATTTTAGTTATGACGAACTAATGTGTGGTTCATGCAAATCCATAGATCGACAAAGACAAAACAGTTCCAACCTTGTGCAATTTATACTCTTTAAAGGCATTGTATAACAATGTTTCCACTTTAAAAAAATCTGAGCTACATTATTCCCCATGCTACCAGTGTTTCTAATACGGTCTAACAATGAAGCTCTGAAAAAAAAATTGCAGTTTAAAATGATCATTAAGTGCTTTAAAAAGTGAAAATCATGGAGAGACCATTCCAGCTTCCCCCATAGACCGCTGTGTTGCAGAATTTCCTATCGGCTGAGAATAATTAATGTGCCAATTTGTATGTGCACATATTGTACTAGTGACAGCATAACTGACCAAACTTTTGTGTTCTAGGGTGTATATTTGTCCATTTGTCAGATATGTCAGATAGCAAATTTCGATAATTTATTAAACTGGTCTTCCACAGTGTTATATAGCGTCTTTAAAGTTTGAAACGGAACAAAATAGAGATGTTAATTTCCTCATCATAAACAATGCAATTTACAATCTCAGAAAGGGGAAAATAATGTTGTAGTAAAACATAATTTCAAGCACGGACAGATTTAAGCAAGCTCGACATCAAGTTTACAACATGTATCATAACTTCGTTTATTATGTTATCGTAATGTAATGATTACATTATCACAACACAATACACGAAGTTCCACGTACATTGCTATCATGTATACCGAAATTAAAATAAAGTAACAGATGATTGGCGGTTTAATGTTGGAATCTATTTTGCTTGACTGTTTGGAAAAAAATAAGCTTTATTCCGACTTCATATTTCTTTGTTTTATGGTATATAGCTTTTAACTTGCAATTATGTTGTACGATAAAAGCTTCTGTGTACTCTAAAAGATAATAATAACGTGAGTGAATTAGTAACTTTTCGACCTCCTGTATTTTGAGTTAAAGGTGGTAGCTGGTATGAAAATGATTACAATGTAGCTGTTTCCATCATAATACGCAATGATTATTTTTCAAAAACAAATTCGTGAGAAGTTCGAATGAAAACAATTGCGGTTACCTTAGTCTTTAAAAGAACACAGAACATAATTCTCAAAAAGCAATATCTTTGTAAGCTGAAGATTAGGAAGTAGTGCAACAATGTAATTTACAATCTCAGAAACGTGGAAATAATGTTGTGGTAAAACATAATTTCAAGCACGGACAGATTTAAGCAAGCTCGACATCAAGTTTACAACATACATCATAACTTCGTTTATTATGTTATCGTAATGTAATGATTACATTATCATAACACAATAGACGAAGTTCCACGTACATTGCTGTCATGTATATACCGAAATTAAAATAAAGTAACAGATGATTGGCGGTTTAATGTTGGAATCTATTTTGCTTGACTGTTTGGAAAAAAAATAAGCTTTATTCCGACTTCATATTTCTTTGTTTTATGGTATATAGCTTTTAACTTGCAATTATGTTGTACGATAAAAGCAAATATAAATACAAATGTAAATACAAAAACAAATACATAATACAAATGCAAATGCAAATACAAATACAAATACAAATACAAATACAAATACAAATACAAATACAAATACATAATATAGATCCAAATGCAAATACAAATGAAAATGTAAATGTAAATGCAATTATAGATACAAAATACACACAAAACTTGGTGTGTGTTTTTTTTATAGATCAATGTCTGTTTTATCTTTGTGTCATGTTCCTAAATAAACTTCTGTGTACTCTAAAAGATAATAATAACGTGAGTGAATTAGTAACTTTTCGACCTCCTGCATTTTGAGTTAAAGGTGGTAGCTGGTATGAAAATGATTACAATGTAGCTGTTTCCATCATAATACGCAATGATTATTTTTCAAAAACAAATTCGTGAGAAGTTCGAATGAAAACAATTCCGGTTACCTTAGTCTTTAAAAGAACACAGAACATAAAAAGCAATATCTTTGTAAGCTGAAGATTAGGAAGTAGTGCAGGAATTCGAATAGTAAATGGAAAGGAAAATTTACTATACAAACACACAAATACAAGTATGTGTTCAAAATAATTGACATCAATTTAAATTTAGTCTTAACGGAATAAATTATTTTACTCTTAATGCATCGACTATCAGACTGACTTCAGAAACCCCGAAATTTGGTATTTTACTCCAATACACTCAATTTAATTTCTACAATGAGCCAAGTGTTTACACTGTGTTTCCAGAGAGTAAATTTCAATCGTAAACATATATTCCCGCCATTACAAAAATGTTCAATACATAAAATTATATTGCGCTGATTTTAACAAAGAGAGTGACAAATTAACGCAGACAGTTTTTAAACCAAGAATATTGCCTTTAACACCAAAAGTGCTAGAAAGCAACATCGTACCTGATATCTATAATAGACTACACACATCCTAGTGTTAAATTTAAAACACCTGCTTTTACCTTCCACACTTCATATTATTAGATTGATGAAAATAATACTGTTAATATTATTTTCATATCTTAATGTAATGTCTAAATTGTGTAATTTATTGAACAATTCCACTTATACCCGAACATTGAAAAACTGTCTGAAAATGTTATAATTATGAGTTGCATTTCAGCATTGTGTATATATCCAATATGCGTGGAATGGGGCAGAATAATATTTACATGTACGTTAGACACTGTTAGAAATCTTTTTTTTTTTCCCTAGATTTCATTTTCATTAGAAAAGAGCGTGTTACATCATCACAATCATTCGCGCCTCATTTTAACGAAATCAGTCTCGCAAGAGGAGAGCGTGGAATTGTTTCGGAGTGTTAATCGGTTAAAGCTAAAAATTGCCGTTGTTTGCAGGCACGTGACGTCGAACTCTTGATAAAAGTTATTTAGTTTTCATTTTCTTTGGAGAAGAGCATGTTACGTCATCACAATCTGATCATGTCTTCTTTTCACGAAACCAGACATGTATTCATCGAAGAAAGAGGAGAACGTGTCGTTGTTGTAGTGTTTATTGGCTAACTTTGCTGGTTCACTTGTTTGCAAACACGTGACCACAAGCTCCCAAGCCGGATGTCCTCCGCCAGAACGTACCCGGGTGTGGTCGCTAGCATTGTTGCTATGAATTCTAAAGGAATTGTTGTCGCGCGTGGCGTTGGACTCCAAACTACCCAATAAAAAACACACCTATTATGGTCGTGCGCTCAATGTCCGCATCGCTTTGGTATAAATACACCCATCTCGGCACTTAATTTTCAACTTATGCTCGGTCAGTTTAAGCCAACACATCTGTAACACCGTGCTTGTGATATTATTACTTCAGCTGTTTGTATAACGGATTGCCATCATTTCAAAGTGAAGATGGAGAAATTGAACCTGCTTCTCCTCTGCTTGAGAATGGCGTTTTTATTTAAACTAGCCACCTGTCAATCTGGTCCCGTACCCTTCGAAATGGAAGCTGGCGTGGATCAAGGAGCGGTCAACATGTTGATAGTAAGTTTCTTATTTCATTTTGTTCCCATTTACGTATTACTCATTAAAAACCAACGAGGTGAAGAAGGCCAATTTTCAGAGTTGAATTCAGAGTGAAGGAATAAAGTATTTACAATTTCACTGTTTGTGGAGTGAATTTCGTTTTGACTATAGGGCTCACCCTTGTTCGAGTGTCTGTGCAGTGTTCACTCGAGATAAGGGCGGCGCCTAAAACTTTCAACATTTGGAAAATCACGGGGTTTTCGCGGTGTAATACATGAAATTTAGGTCTTTTTGACATTTTCGTGCCCTACATGGGTTATCACCCTCCTAAAATTTTTACCCCGGTGCCACACCCGTGCTCGAGGTCCATTCCTTTATTTAATTCATTTATTTATTTTTGGCGTTTCCAACTTCCACTACACAAAAAATGATTCAATTCACTCCGTAATTGACGTTGAATTCAAGAATGTTCCGATTTTTGCGTTTGTTTTTGGAGAGTCATTGTATCCAATTCATTTTTGTAGGTATTTTTGTTACGTCATTTTGTTTGAAATAAATTTGCAAGAATTAACAATTTCACAACGTTTCGAGTCTAATATGAGCCAATAAACTGAAAGGACAAATTTACCTGCGTGGGGTACCTTTTATCCGTAAAATGCTTTCTTTTGAGGAAATTGAAGACCAATGTGATTTCTAAGATGTAACATTCCTTATCACATCGAACTATTGAAGAAAAAGTACGAACGAAAGCTATAGCTTAGTAAAATTGTGGTACAACCTATGACTTTATTTACAATGTGTAAGATCTTTATTACATACTCTTTCATTTCAACTCGAATCAACTGTAACCTTATTTAGAATGTTTGACAACAATCATTGGTGCTTTTACATCTAAATGGTGAAAATATAAGAGTACTGAGTTTTGTCATATCAATTCCCCATAGACTCATGTGATACAGTTTAGAGTACCCCCGAGCCATAGGTCACATGTGATGTTCATCCATACATAATCTTGCCAGTGGTAACATATAACTTCCAATGACTAGTATTCTAGGATGTTTGTATTTGTATTTGTATTTTGTAGGTCAGTTCACTCAGTAATCACTGATATCGCTGTTTTACATCAAAACCACCAAACTGTGTATACACTAGCTTTTAGATATGGTTGAATAGGTTGCAGTTCAATATTTTGTGGATAAAGTGACGCAGAATTATCGGAATATGTTGGGTTTTTTTTTTACTCACAACACAATGGTGTATTTTCAGTTCATCTGTATTTTGTACAAAAGGGTGTCCTGTAATTATACCATTAAAGTACAACTTGAAAAAATAGGTTAAAGTGATAGGCTAACATTTTGGAGCTTCAATTTAAAAAATTGTCAAACTTTGATATCTGAGCTACATAGTAGTGTTCAAATGGACAAATAAACACCCTAGAATACAAAAGTTTGGAAAGTTACACTGCCAATGGCAAGTACTACATGAATAACAGCAATAAAACTCGGGGCGAGTTTATTAACCTATAGGTGTAACAGGCAGTAAGTGCTATGGAGGAATTGGCTCAGTGAATCTGGTCAAGCTTACGATTTTCCACTCTTTGTTAAAGCACTAAATAATCATTTTGAAATACAAAATTTTTTCTCAGGGCTTCATATTTTAGGGACGCTGCATGAAAGACAGTGGTTTGAGGCATGGGGAATCATGCGGCTCAGATTTTTTTTAACTGTGGTAAATGTTAGCCAATACCTTTAAGTGTCAAAAGCAATACCTGAATAGAAATATTTTGCCATATTCCTAAACATCTGGCGTCATCCGTTTTCTACTGTCTAACTAAATATTATTTTTTTTACTTTGTGTTTTCTATATGGGATGTTGTTTTGTGGTTGATATTGTTGTTGCATATTTCGTTACCTTAAATTTGTACACGGCATGAGGTCAGTATGAGTGAACGGAGTGAACCACAATTTTGCTTTAAAATCATATTGATGCAATTTATTTCAAGGAAGACCATGCCAAATGTGCCACATAAAACCAGACAAGATTCCCATATACTTATCTAATAACTTTCTAAACTTTGATTTATTTGATTTGTATTATTTATTTATTTATTTCTAATATTTCAGAACAACCTGGAGAGATTTGGTTACCTTCCGCCATCCAACGAAATTCCAGGAGCGGTGCAAGACCTACGTAACTTTACAGACGCCCTCATACGGTACCAACGATTCGGCAACATCAGTCAGACAGGTAAATATTCATTGTCGTCTTTTTTTTAACGTTACCATGGTAATCTGGGGACGAACTGTCCGTGTGGAGAATTATCTTGGACCTATCAAAAAAAATCATGATATCATCCCTTTACGCATCCATTATTTTGTGTTACTGCTGCTTCCGGGGTCATTCACGGTCACCTTTGAATCATGCACTTTGGATGTCAGACTTTTCACCCTTCATAGTACTGCCGAAAATTAAGTTTGATAATCGATCAACTAATTGTGAAAATATCTGATGTTTTCGTTCTTGAATTAGGCAAGGTTCAGAAAACGGCAATCGAAGCTTTGATGAGGATTTCATTTCTAGTTGCGGACCAAACTGTCCCGAAAAAAAATGTCTAGAGTTCTTCTATAACGGCTGGACACAAAAAAAATGCAAGCTTTTTATGTACAAAACAAACTTTGTACTGGCTACCTTGAAATATATTGCTGGCATATTCAAACATATTTTCTTATCTGTTGTAGGTGTTCTCGATAATGCCACCATTCAGCTGCTACAAACGCCTAGATGTGGTGTACCAGACGTTTTGCCCTTCAGCACATCCGGTACAAAATGGTTGAATAATCAGATTCGGTATCGCTTCGGCCAACTTACACCCGATCTCGACGCTGCGAGTGTTCGCAGTGAACTCCGGAGGGCGTTTCAGGTAAATTATCCACGATGTACTTGCAATAGTTGACAATACTTAAAGTTATCGAAAGTAATATCTCATTAAAGACACCCTTTAAGTACATCTAGGAATCCCCGATGTACAAATGTCAAACTTTATTATTTCTGATCTAGCGTTACACTGTAATGAGCATCATAGAAAACACAATTATTATGCTGTTAATACCAAATACATGTATCTATATTATTGGAATATTAATTATTGTCAACTGCATTAAAATTCTATTACACTGCAGCCCGGGATTAGGGTTAGGGTCTTTTTAAAAGCACATTGTGCAGCGCTGCAAACTATTATGTTTTAACGATATTTAGTATGTTTTGTCATCATCAAATGTAACAAAATATGATTTTTCATTGCGAAATATTTTTCTTACATTTTGATGGGCATGCTTAATATGTGTAATTTACCCATTTTGGTACCAATATATGTTTTTGCCTTTAAATTATGTTGTTTTTTTAGTTTTTTTATTGTTTTTTTTCTAGGGCGTCATTTTTAGACCTCATCAGAGACACTTGTACAAAACACCGAGGCTCATGTACAGTGTAGCTCAGATTTTGTTAAAATTGAAACATTGTTAAATTTTGCCCTTTAACGTCTTCATGTTACT
>JZLH01S0627834.1:0-12470 GCA_001188425.1 Eucidaris tribuloides | reverse complement strand
GTATAGCTGATCATTGTTGTTATTAGTTATATCTGGTAAATTTACTACGTTGATTCAAATACATGATGAAGCATATGCGAAATTATATTATGCACCACAGGCAATGATTATGGCATTTTCTTTTTCATTTACTCATTCCTCAAATATTCCTCATCGCAAAAAAAGAGCTTACTAATCGCAATATTTAAGGTATCCACGTCTATATTCTTGTCTTTTCTATTTTGGCTAGGTCTGGGCCGACGTGACACCATTGATATTTGTCGAAGTTGGACCCGGTCAGGCGGTCGACATTGATATCTCGTTTGGAAGCTATTCGCATGGCGACAGTTACCCGTTTGACGGCCAAGGGGGCGTCCTAGCTCATGCGTTTTTGCCCCGCAACGGAGACGCGCATTTCGACGATTCAGAGACTTGGACCATCAATAGCTATTACGGTATGTAGAAATATTATTGTCACTGCATTGACTGCTTATAGGATATGAGAAGCAAATTTCATTATTTTTTTATGAAAAGTAAGTGTGATATTTGTCAGTAATACTGGCGTATACGAATGGGGGCGGGGAAGGGGGCTTGGAGGTCTCTGGACCCCTCCAAATTAATTTCCAAAATGTATATTAATTGTGATTGGTATAAGAAAGAGAAAAAAACAAGTTCCAAGAATCGAAATTTCACACAAAAGGCCCCTCTGTATCACTTTGAATTCGTACATGCATATCAACATGCATGTAAAATTAAATGGAAGATTCTGCAAAAGGAAATATGTTGCCTCTCAAAAATACCCCTCTCCAACTCCCCCCCCCCAAAAAAAAAATACCCCTCCAAATTCCCCTAAAAAATTCCCCTCAAAAATACTCCTCTTCAAACTTCTATAGTGTTTCGTCGTCATGTATAGCTCTTTACGTCATTGATAAGGTAGTACAACTTTTCCTCTCAAGCTTACAATAGTAGTCACTTTACCACCACCACCATATCAATTTCTAAGCGATCTTTTCTTTCTATCTGGTCTAGAGTTTTGCAACTACAATGGTAAATGGAATAAAACTCCGTCTTTTTTGCACATTTTTGTGCCCATTGTAAAAATCTACTAGGTTATCTACTTTGACCGAGATTTATTATATCAAAGATTTCTCTTTAAGGTTAGATCAAAATATGTGATTAAAGTCAACGTTATGACCCGCGGTTTTGAGTCTAAAGACTTCCTTTTTGGTAAAAAAAATATCGTGGAAGATCCCCGTTTTTCTCATTTTTCCTGTCTTCGCCGCTTCATAAAATGAGAGTGCGAGATCTATAAATTTATTGACGATGAGGATATGTAGTGGGAAGTCTGAGGATTCTAAAAATGTAAAAATCAAATTGTATTGGTTAGGAGAAGGCCCGCGGAATTGGCAAAAACAATGACAGATACGATTTTCTCTCACTGAGATATCCACGCGTGTCTTTATCATTATGCGTTCGAGTGTGAATGCAGACAATAGACATGTTCCTATAGTGCGGCGAGAGAACACTAGTGCATGACCAGTGCGTATTATAACCTCGCATTTCTCTGCGTAAAAGAGGATCGTCTTCTTCTGTTAAGAAATTGATATGCACCGCCATAATAATAATAATAATAATAATAATAATAATAATAATAATGATAATAATAATAATAATAATAATAATGATAATAATAATAATAATAATAACAACAACAAGTTAACAAGTCTATGTATTATCCACTCTTGGTTTTCTTTTCCTTCTTCCAGGCACTAACCTATTCTGGGTTGCTGCACACGAATTCGGACACAGCCTTGGACTGTACCATTCTGACGTGAGGTCCGCATTGATGTACCCTTATTACGGCGGCTACCAACCCAACTTCAGACTGGATCGGGATGACATCTTGGGAATGCAGAGTCTGTATGGACGTGAGTATTTAATCATGAGATAGTGCTCCATTTGCTGTCACTTTCATCATATTCTACACCATCTTCTTGGCCATTTCTGCGTAATGATGAGGTTAGAAAAGTGTTGGCTTGCTTGCTTAAATAATTAGGTGATTAAATAAGTAGTTGATTGATTAATAGATTAATTAGTTTATTGATGAATGATTTATTGATTGATTGATTGATTGATTGATTGATTGATTGATTGATTGATTGATTGATTGATTGATTGATTGATTCATTCATTCATTCATTCATTCATTCATTCATTCATTCATTCATTCATTGAATGAATGATTAACAATTAATTAATTGATTGACTGATAGATTGATTGGTTGATTGACTGATGGATGAATGGTCGATTTTCAAAATATATAAACGACCCAAACTCAATGAAATATCTGTTTGAGTATAGTATATATTATTAGCCTGTTTTTATTTTCTTTTAACAGCAAATACTGGCGGCGTTACCCCACCAACGACCACTACAAGACCACCAACGACGACTAGAAGGCCAACAACAACTACAGCAGCAGCAACAACAACGACGCAGACGCCCCTCGCCCACCAGCCACGCCCACCACCACCCAGACACCGCCCGTCAACCCCATACCTCGTGGCGCTTGCTCTGGAAGTTTTGATGCTGTCTTCACCGACACTGCGGGTCGAATCTTCGCTCTTACTGGTGAGTGATGGAGGCAGTAATAGAGCTGCCAACTTATAATTATGTCTTAACGATATTTAGTTTGTTTTTTAATCATCAAAGTAACAAAATATGATTTCTATTATGCCAAATATGTTTTTTCTTAAATTTGATTGGCATGCTGATTTTGTGTAATTTACCCAATTTTGTACAAAAAATATGTTTTTTGCCTTCAAAGTATGATTTTTATTATGTATCAGTATGTTTTTTGGTCAGCAGAGGTTGGCAGCTCTGCAGTAATTCGGTATGAGGCTAATCAAGCTTATTCAAACTGTAATTCACATCGTGTGGAAGCGTTCTTGTTTAGAACACTGAAAATTCAGAATGATACTGATATCTTGTACGATCTCAAAATCAATTCACAACCCCAAAGTTTGAATGTTGTCAGTTTCTATGATGAAGGCATAATCATTAATAATAAACAATGATAAACAATCCAATAAAACATGAATCGACAAAATCTTATCACCTTTCGCATTCAGGACAGCACGAAATCACTACTATGACACAAACATTTCAAGTTCGTCTAAACCTGTAACGTATACCGTTGTATAACACCGCTAGCTGGCTAGCTGGCTTAACAGTAAATATCTAACAATAATTTCGTATAATTATGTGTCATCTCCAGGTCTATATTACTGGCGTTTCGACGTATCTCCGCCCTTCAACGGAAGGATTCAAACCCGTTTTGGATCCTCCTTCCCCGATGTTGTCGACGCGGCATTTCAGGATACTTTCTACACTTATATTTTCTCGGTAAGATCACCTGTTTTGTTTCATTACTTCACTGTATCTTTTTTCACCCGTTCAATTGTTACTTCGAAAGAGGTCATAAAGGTGGGACTGAATTTTAAGGGTATTCAGAAACATTCAGTTATAGTTATGAGAGACTAGAAACACTACAACAGAGACACTGATTTCATGAATACCGTGGAATGAATGAATATAATTTTATGTTTATCGTTCAGATCGAATTTGTATTATTTCCTGATCGATAATTTGATTAAAAAATGATAATAGACCAATTTAATGACATTAGAAGGCAATTGTGAATTATTATTTTGAATAAATATGAATGTATTTAGGGTTAATATAACTTGTTTAGATTATATTTTATTGTATTGTCCGTTGAAATTATGCTCAGCTTAACCTGATTTATTCATTGTTTGGAATTAAAAATGAAATAAAATGAAATGAAATTCCATGCGTATTGCGTTCGATGGTCCTTTTTCTAAGTTATTCCAAATCCACTAAATCATTATTTTGTACCTCAATTGAAAGCATAGTATTATTATTCCTAATGTATTATATGTATTTACCTTTCCGTACAACTATTATAAACATCTCTATTAATGGATTTTTTTTCTTTTCACAGGGATGTTACGTGTATCAGTACTACGGTTTCCAGTTTCGCGGGTCCTACCCTATAAACAGAAGATGGGTTGGCATTCCATGTGAAATCGACGCAGTCTACAAATCAATCGACGGATTTACATATTTCTTCAAAGGTAAATTAATTTATACTGTTTGTCTTGCACTGTTTTCATATTTCTCCTTCATCTTTGAAAATACAGATTGTGTCAAAAAAATTGTGCAAGTGAAAAGTACCCAATTTGGCAATTGTTGGCAACTGGAAAATATCTTTGTGACGTGATGCTTATACATCAACGTAAAGGGCATAGTCCTCAGAATTCAAATGTTATTTGTTCTGTTTAATATGCTTGTATTATGTTTAGGCAACAATGAAAGGGCAAAATCACGATTGTGCCACATTTAGGAAGAGGGCCTGATGCTACCATTGACTTAAGTAACGAGGCACAATTGCGATTTTTGTCTTTCGTCGTTAACATATCTCGAAATTTTCATGGCATGTATAAAACGCAAAAGGAGAAAGTATCATTTTAATCAACAGAAAAAAGTGACTGAAAATCGCGTAGCGGATAAAGTCGTTGCACAAGTGAATACTTATAAGGAAATGAAAGTTTGATAAAGTCCCGTTTTTCGCAAAAGCTTGAATGGAAATGGCATATTGTGTGTGATTTAGAGAAATCATGTGCCGAGTAGTATAATATACTTCATATTATGAAAGTTGATGCCTCATTCAATATAAACATGCAGAATACATATCATTCTTTGTGTTTTTTTCCAATGATATTGTCGTATCTCTTTTTTTTTTAAATGCTATTATATATTTCAGATTTGCTTATTTTTTCTATAATTTTTGTTTCAATACAGATCAATACGTTTATAAATTCCAAGAATACGAACTGCGCAGCCTGCCGAGAATCGACCTCCACTGGATTCCAAAACTTGCCTAGCGACCTCTACGATGGAGTCGATGCGGTGTCGACTTTCGACGACAGTTACGTGTATTTCTTCAGGAACGGTCGATACTACCGAATGATCGACGGAGCGAAGCGGTTTGAATACGCGTCATTTGACGTCATTGAAGCTAAACTTCCGGTTTGCAGAAATCTCAACCAAGAAACCTGTTAACGAACTGCCTTTTAATGGACCAGTGTTGTCCATACCTGTCTAGATTTTATTAAGAAGACATTGGACAGATTTTGGGGGCGTTTTCCCTTCCGATGTATAGATAGTAAAATTCCTACAAAGAATTAGTTGAATCATCAATTTTTTTTCGGATTTCATTTAATTAATTCAACCATCTTAAAAGTGTTTCTTGAGGTATACAGTACATATAGGCTATCTGTATCAATCACTATTCTCACATTTTCAGATTCCATAACATTCCTAGCAGTTATGGGTGCAATGAATTATCATTATGTTTTATTTTTTACCTAAAATAATTATTGGGCCACTACAAATTTCTGCATTTTTAAAGTGTGTGCTTACAAAAAGTAAAAAGTCACATTTTTATTTGACAGCAAAGAAAAATCGATAAATACAAGTCATATCCCACTGGCGTTGTTGCACTACGATTTACTTCAAATGCTTAACTTGTGCTGTAATTTAACTTCATTATAAATTGTAATTCTATGGCTGGAGTCGCTTATGGGACATGGGTCCACAAGACGAAATTATCTACCAATATAAATATTAAAACTTTACAAATGACTTTAATACTACATCACGCCAGACTTAAGATCCTACTTGTTATTCCACATGAACACGTATATTTTGGAGACGCTAATTTAGTCAAATTCTTATTTTCATGATGATAATGGGTCTGTAAGATAACGATCTACCGTAAAATGAGAGTAATTCCCTTTTACAGTAAATAATAATAAATTCTCACAATTACTTTTCTCAAATATGCTTATTTATTCTGTGTAAATATCACTGAATTATCGTATGCATTTCAATTTACTAAAACATAACCAAAATCAGATTCATTTGTTTCTATATACGTATTTGTATGGGTTGGTGCTCGTGTGTTACATGCCAGTCTGCAGTTTTACATTTATTTTGTTTTTTTTTTATTTCACGATCATTGTCAAGTTGAAGAATATTTCACTCAAAATAAAAGTATACAATTATATACTATATAAATTTGAGGATGAACGAAGATTTATATCAATCAATCTATGCCTATCATGGCAGTTTTTTCACATAAAATGAATAAATACATGTGTGTGTGTGTGTGTGTGTGTGTGTGTGTTGTGTGTGTGTGTGTGTGTGTGTGTGTGTGTGTGTGTGTGTGTGTGTGTGTGTGTGTGTGTGTGTGTGTGTGTGTGTGTGTGTGTGTGTGTGTGTGTGTGTGTGTGTGTGTGTGTGTGTGTGTGTGTGTGTGTGTGTGTGTGTGATTGATTGTGTGATTGTGTGTGCATGTGTATGTGTCTGTATGTGCATGTCTGTGTCGGTATGTGTCTGTGTGTACATACATGTCTATGTATGTCTGAGTGTATGAATTTGTGTGTATGTGTATGTGTTTGTACATTTGTGTGCACATGTGTTTGTGTGGTTTTCTGTGCATGTCTGTGTGTTTGAGTGTGTGTCTGTATGTTTGTGTATCTATGCATTATGTATATGTGTCTGTCTGTATGTGTGTCTGCATGTGTTTGTGTGCGCATGTCTTGGTGTGCATGTCTGTGTGTACGTGTCTATGTGTGTATGTGTGCATGTCTGTATGTGCGTGTGTGTGTGTCTGTGTGTGTCCTTTTGTAAATAAACTTTTTGTAACTCTTGGATGATGCAGAACATTTTTTTCTTTGCTATGACATCTTGTGATTTTTGTGACTCTCTTAGATGAATACCACTAAACATCATATTCAATTGGATGCTGAGACAATGACGTTTATTTTAAGAGATTTTATTGCAAGATGTATTGTAGATTCAAGATATAAATGCATTCACAATTCTTAAAAATACATTGTACACATATCTCATAGAACTTATCAGTAAAAATCATTGCTTTGCATAATGATCAAAATATTTAGATTTATTGCTAGTATGATGTAAGTAAAATGTGAATTACCCATTCACTCCTTTGGACAAAAATTTTTTATTTACATTTATGAGTAGGCCTTTTTGAAAAGAAATAGCAGAAATGGGTGCAGTCCACAAAACAGGATTCTTCGAAAACCCATAATAAATACATGTACATGTAAACAACAAAAAAAGAATGTGTCTGCATTTGAAAGGTCACTTGTTCCACTTTTTATTTTTTTTTAAACAGACCTTTGTGTGGTTAAATGAATGTGTCCAGTCAAGCATGAAGATTAACATCTCAGTATTGTAAAAAAATAACTTTTCTCTGACATGATAAACGTTTGATAAAACGAGTACTGTATATTGATTACTGACCACACTTATAATCTCACACATTTAAAGATTGATTCCAGGATTTGCAAGTCCATCACTTCCCTTCATTATCACCTACTTTGTTAAACATTGCCGTCAACATTACAAAAGACATCAAACTATACATACAGAGTGGCCCAGAAAGAATACAACATCTGCAATCATCAATGTTTTTCAGCATGATTGGTCAAATATCATTGTTTTTTGTTTCAATGGTTAGAGCATTCTCTTTCCAACAAAATTATAACATGACCATTGATTTTAAGTAAGGCATTTGGATTCTAGGGCCATTTTTCTTAAGTAATGTCTCAGGGTTCCCAGCATTTCAAGAAAACAAATTTCCTGATATTTCCCTGATGAAATCTCAAAATTCCATGATAATTGTTTCAACTTATTTCCAGTTTCACATGTTTTCTTTGTTGTTGCAGTGAACTATTTGCAGTATAAAACACTGTAGTGTAAAACTAATTAGTACTATTACACAGGCATGTAATTTAGATTTTTTGGACCAATCAATATTCCCTGACTTTTCCCTGATTTTAGGCATTTTTATCAAATTCCCTGACTTTTCCCTGACTGGAAAAAAGTAAAATAATTTTCCCTGATTTCCCTGATGGGCTGGAAACCCTGATGTCTTCTCCCAAATTTCCTACTTCCTAATAACTTCAGCGACCCTCTTTATTGTTAATTAAAACTAATTAGTACTATTACACAGGCATGTAATTTAGATTTTTTGGACCAATCAAAATTCCCTGACTTTTCCCTGATTTTAGGCATTTTTATCAAATTCCCTGACTTTTCCCTGACTAGAAAAAAGGTAAAATAATTTTCCCTGATTTCCCTGATGGGCTGGAAACCCTGATGTCTTCTCCCAAATTTCCTACTTCCTCAACTTCAGCGACCCTCTGAACACCGAGATATTCTCACGTCACAGCGTGCCATAGTATATGAGCTCCACAGACAAACCACAATGACATCGTGAGCCATTCCCCCTGTTGTCTTCCTTATCAAAGTGAGGGCAGTCATGCTCTTTGTCTGCGCAACTCACTGTACAGCACACCATTACGCAAGAATATATCAGTGTTCCAGAAACTGCTTGAAGTTAAAAAGTAGCGAATTCGGGAAATTACATTACCTCCGAAAAATGGCCCTAGGATCCAAACAAGTTGAAACATATACCACTATATACACTGACTATACAGTGTATGGAAGGATTTGTCTGGCAATTTGGTTTACTTGAGAAATTGATCACATAAAAAACGGCACAACACGTTTCACCGTCACATTTTCTGATAATAATTGTACACCAAAGATCAGGAGGAAAATAATGTAGTTTACGTTTATGAAATTTTTACAGCAGAAACTTTAATAGTAGTATATTTGATTCTGGGTGTATTGTGTCATGAATTAAGGGCTACTTCTAATCTTGCCATTTCCTGCTAATATAAGTAGAATTTGCATATAACATAGCAGGAGTTTCATGTTATCTATACTTCATTTGGCAATATGAACCCAGATATTGTTATGGTCACTTTGCAAATGAACCTCTATAGAATAATTACCAGTATCAATGGTGAAATATGGACAGCAAGATTCAAGAAAATATCAAAATAACAATCGTCATTATTATCCCCCGAGAATGGTTAAATGAATTACCCAGTCAAGCATGAAGAAGAATTAACATCTTAGAACTGTCTAAAATTTAACTTTTCTCTGACATGGTAAACATTTGATAAAACGAATACTGTATATTGATTATTATGATCTCACACAATTAAGAGCTGCCGCGATGCTTTAATTTACATGAAGTATTAAACCATACGTATCTCGCCAGTGGTGCTACAGCATTTCAAAGTTTTTGATCCGTATGTGTTTGCCCATTCTATCACTACAGGCGACTCTTGCTATAATGAAGTCCTCGGGCCGGCAGTTTTCTTTCGTTGTATCGAAATTTTGTTATAACCAAACAGTGAAATTATATAAAGATATATAGATCATAATTTTGGGACCTGAATTTCTACTTTGTTGTAACAGGAATGTCGTTATAACTGTGTTCGTTATAACTAAAGTGCACTGTATCATGTTGCTCTAATATCAAAGTTTGACTTTGTTTTTTTTTTATTATTATTAAATCGAACCTCCAACATCTACTTTGTTAAACAATGCCATCAACATTACAAAAGACATCAAAGTACACAGAGTGGCCAAGAAAGAATACAACATCTGCAATCATCAATTTTCTCAACATGATTGGTCAAATGTCATTGTTTTATGTATCATTGGTTAGGGCATTCTTTTTCCAAAAAAACAATACCACGGCCATTGTTTTAACCCTAATATCCAAGGGGGGGCATAATGGCCCCCCCTCCACAAATTTCTTGATTATTCTGCCACGCAAAATTTTTTCACTGTGCCGTTCGCTGGCTTTTTACTTTCAAGTCTCGCGCATCATTTGAGACCATTTTCGCAAAAATCAGAGGTACCGTTACGACGCTGCGCGAGTTTTCGTACATGCATGCAACTCTAAAATTGCTCAAAAACGTGATTTTGTGTATGATTATTTTTACTTTAACTGGTAGAAATGGATTAATTTTATGCTGTTTATGATTGCAAAAAAGTCCCCGACAAAGTTCATCGAAAAAACAACAAAAAACAAAAGGTTGAAAAAAAGAAATACATAAGAAATTCACAAAACAATAAAATACATAAGAAATTAATTCTGATTCGGCAATTTTTTTGTAGGTAATTGTCAGAAATGTCAGAGAGAATATTTTCACCAAAACTTAGCATTCTACAAGCTATTTTAAGTGAGTTATGAGCAAAAATATGATTTCATTCATAAATTTGCATAATTAATTATTACAAAATATAAAATATGTATTTTTTTTAAATCTAATGACGCAGTATTTTAGATTACATCCAGCTCTATGCGCATGCAAATTTTCACGGCGATCACGCGATCTGCCGCAGAGATCTGAGCCCCCCCCCACCCTTCTGATCTCGGTCGTGGAGCGTGCGACAGCGCTGAAATTTGGCAAGCAGGTTTCTTTCAACATAAACTCTAAGTCTGTATAGTAATTTTGGGGGAAAAATCAATCGCGTCTAAGGTTAATATCAAGTTAATTATTGCAAATTTTAGGTGCATGGAAAAACATGATTTGCATATAAAACACTCAATTTCACGTTGAAATATTGTAATTGTTTCTGCAGAAGTGATCTTTGTGACCTTCCTTAGTTTTCAACATTTAAAATTGGCAAAAGTCAATTTTTTTCGCTTATAATATTTCTCTTGTTTTTTTAATTTCTTATGTATTTCTTTGTTTATTGTAACTTTGTTCTTTTTATTGTTTTTTTCCAATGAAAATTTATTGCAGACGTCGATTTAAAAAAGTCCAAAATTAGAGCTGAAAATCTAATGAAGGTGATTTATAATAGAAAATAATGACTGTTTTATGAAAGATTTCAAGATATCAGACAATTTCCGATTGACTTTGCACACAAATCACATAAATGAGCCATTTTCGGGCCCATTTTTGCATGGACAGTGTCTCACGAAAAGTCACTGGGGCATCACTCTGTTTGCTCTCGAATTTCGGTCTCAAAGCAGACTTCAGAAGAATGTCCATAGAAATGCGGCAGTATTACCATTTGTGGCGTCTTCAAAATAGATTGCGTGAAACCTCCGTGGAGGGGGGGCCATCATGGCCCGCCACATCCTTTTAGGTTAACACCAATCTCGATCTTACATAATAATTATTGAACAGTGTTGACTATAATTGTCTGACTGTAAGCAAATTGTGGCAGAACAAATTTAATTCTAGCTTGATCTTGAACTATTTTTTACTACATGAGGCTACATATTTGTTATATCTGACACTATTAATTTAGACAAAATGAATCAACTTAGAAATACAAGAAATTATTGTTTGAGAACAACACACAGGCAACAACATATGTTTCAGATAGAGATACAGAGATAAAGAGGTCAGCTGTAGTATTGTCAGACTACATTGATCACAAGTAACAATACCTCTCTGTCCACTAAACCATCTATAGGTGATAACAATGTATAAGAGGACCTGATAGATACAACCTCTCAGGTTTATTTGACAGCTCAAAAATAATTATTTTCTGTGTGATTGTGGAGACTGAGGCAAATCTAAGCGGGACTTAATTTTTGTCATGAGGTTACAAAAGGTGTGGAAGCAGTCCTCCATCTAATGAATTTTTGCACCAGAGACTGACCCGAAAACTTACCACCTCACATAACGTAGCCATTAATGTGGAATCATAAAGAGTGAGAAGCAAAAAACTGCAAAATTTCATTCTTGCACCTGAATACAAGTTATTTTGCCCAAATTTTGGAGATCACATAACTCTACATCTGAATTTAACACGTTATGAGAGTGAAACAGCATTATGATGTCCCAGAGAAACTCTGATTGAATCAGACAGCATCACATCTGCTAAAATGTTTTCACTCCGTTATCATCAGTCAGGATTTCAAGGCCACTAGTTTGGCGTGCTTCAATAACATTTTGCTCCCATAAATGCTATTGCAAGTGCTTTGGTTTTCGATTCCCTGCCGTCCCGCTTTGTCTGCATTGGCCACTCCCCTGATTAACTGATGTATAGGCAGTCTCTGCTGACACCGTAGTCTCTGTTTCTGTAGATAACAAGCCCATCAATAGTTTGTATCCTGTAACCCAAGCTGGCCGAGCCAAGGTGACATAAATCTTGGTGTGAAGGAACTTTGTGTTTCGATGTCCAAGATATCCTTCGTGTAAACTGCGTTGGCTGGATGCTGGCAAAATAAAAGTGGAAAACTGGTTGATAGTCCTCGTTCTTGTGTGAATGGTTACGTAACCAAGTTATTTCGCAGGTATATGGAATTGAATATATTCGTGGCACTCAGATTTCCATGGTGCAAATCAGGTGAATTGTTTGTGATGTACTTACATGTGGTTATCTAATCTTTGTTGGAATGAGCTGTATAATTAAAAAAAAATGTGAAAGTACCTAATTGTTGCATGTTTGTCAGGACATAGAAAATTAACTCTTTACACTGTTCTGAATT
>JZLH01S0627821.1:5945-23212 GCA_001188425.1 Eucidaris tribuloides | reverse complement strand
TTTTTAATTATTTTTTTCAGGTCAAATCTGTACGTAAGAGGAACAAGATCTACGTGCAGGGCAGCGACATCCCAGACCCAGTGGAGAGTTTTGAGGATCTGCAGAATGAGTACAGACTCCCCTCGACCATCATCCAGAATATCCTGAGGGCGGGGTACCAGACACCAACCCCTATCCAGATGCAGGCCATTCCTGTCATGATGCATGTAAGTGAATTTACCCTTAAAGGGCAATGACATGATTGGGAGAAATAAAAAACGCCTGTAGAAACAAACTGGTCAAAAGATATACCAGTGGATACACCAGCTGGAGTGTATCTCCTGGCTGGAAGGACTTGTTTTGAATTTGTTTGCTTAAGGAAGATCAAGCAAGAACATACCAGCACTTTATTTCTTTTGAGCCCCAAGAGAAATTATTTCCATAGAAAGCTACATACCAAATTTTGTCTCACAAGGCATACTGATAGAAGATATTTTAGAATGAATCAACTTTTGACTACAAAATTTTTACAGTAGACTCCTTGCACAGTTTAATTGATTGTAGAATTATTTTACCACAAGTTGAGGACTACCCCCAATCATGTCATTTACCTTTAACCCTTACCATACCATTTTGTTATGTAGTATTTGATGCTCACTTGCATTCAGTGGACTGCCACATGCGTGAATACTAACAATCGTCATGCAAGTTATTTCTATGTTTCCTTGTATCGTGCAGACATGACATATTTCTCTTTGATTATTAAATTACACACACTTGGGCAAGATTGATTTTTTGACATTTTTTACTCAAATAATATGGTGCGATCATCTATGACCAAAACTTTGTGACCATCCTACATGTAAAATATGAAAGTGGAAGAATGATGACACCACATATGATTGTGAAGCAAAAATATCTCACCATGAACACTGGCATGGTAGCACTGGTATTTCAGGGAATAACCATTTTTGTTTTTTCAGAAAATAATTTTGAAATAATGTTTTAATAGAATAACTGAAAAGTGCCCTGTGTCCATGCTAACCGGTTTTGGAAATAATTGAAGCAGTACTGCACTAATTTTGATAATTTGACTTGATTTTTGTCAGAATCGTGAATTGCTGGCATGTGCTCCTACTGGTTCAGGGAAGACTGCTGCCTTTATTCTACCAATCCTGCATCAGCTGAAGGTAAGGTGTGAAAAAACAGTAACTCAAAGAATAGGTGCTGGGGAACCTATTTGTACCTAAAAGCACTGACAGCTGTATATCAAATTCAATATATTCTGTCACTTTGATAATTGCCAATTATAAAGTTCTTGAAGTTTAATTTCAATTTATGCTACAACAGAATGAACGCATCAAGCACAATTTAATTATAATATTTATGAGAAGGTTAAGTAAGCTGTAAATTGATATTCAATGTTCTCAATAACTTCCTTGAAGAGCACCAAAGATTTTATATCTTCTGTGTAGTCCTCATAAATATATGCCTAATCAAACTTTCTTGCCCATTTGCATTGACTTTCTCACAGAGTTGACTTTTGTTTTCATTTTGAAATAATGGCAATCTTGATGCTTTCCTCCTTAGGAGCATCGTAAGAAAGGTTTTCGTGCCGTCGTCGTGTCACCGACTCGTGAGTTGGCCCAGCAGACTTACAGGGAGTTGATGCGTCTCTCTGAAGGTTGTGGCTTCCGTGTCCACACCATCCAGCACGGCGCGAAAGCTGCACAGCAACTTGGACCACAGACGTCTCATAAATTTGGTAAGAACGTACACAAAACAGCTATTGTTTCTCTTTCGCATTTTTCAAATTCTAGGTAATTACTGACCCCCAGATTTCACAGACATGCCCTTCATCAATAGCCTAAGGGCATGGGTTATCTTTTCCTGGTCTGTTGGGATGTTTGCAAGTGAGATCCACTGCCTTTAATCCAATCAACCTTATTTTCTTGTCATCACTTGAAATTTGATTTTGTGTGTTTGAAGAAAAAGATAAGCAGAAGCTTGTTTTTTGTTTTCTTTTTTCAGATATCTTGGTGACAACACCCAATAGACTGGTCTACCTTCTACAACAAGAACCTCCTGCTATCAAGTTAAACAAGTAAGACAATATGCTTCTATGCCAGAAGTACACTTCATTTCCTTTAACCTGTTGGAGATTAAGTGTGAGTGAACTCATGTTGGGGTCTATGGAAAATGCATGTTATAGTGAAATCAAACCGTCTCCATCGGGTTAAAGATCAGAAATGAGCTTCACTTGCTACCCAGAGAAGTCTAAACTGATGAAAACATTGGCAATATTTTTTGTGAAGAAACTGGGTAACTTGTTTAAAAATTGACATATCAGTCACCTGAGTTGATACTTTAGTTCAAAATTTGACCTACTAAGACTGTGAAGGTGAATATTATTGCAAACTTGTGGTTTAGATGATATTTGACAAGGTATTGTTGCCTGCCTATATTTTGCATAACCTAAGGTGAAATGTTAATGTGCATGTATTTGGGATATGAATCACACATATGAAATATTTCATAATGAATTCAAGTTGAAGTGACTGTATATTATATGGCAATTTTCCTGTTTGATTACCTTAGCAAATGTCTTCATTGTTATAAAACTTGTAGAATAACAAAAAAAAAGACCTTGACTTGAATGAGAGCTTTTTCATTCCAAAGATAGCAAATGTAGTTAAAATGCAAAATTTTTGACACTATGACAATAGCCCCAAATTGTATTATCACTGTACTTCACATAATGCAGTGTTGAATGGCTGATCATTGATGAGTCCGACAAACTTTTCGAAGACGGTAAAACCGGGTTCAGGGATCAACTAGCTACCATCTACCAGGCCTGCGACTCGAGCCACGTCAGACGTGCTATGTTTAGTGCCACGTTTGCCTATGACGTGGAACAGTGGTGCAAGCTGAATTTGGATAATGTCGTCATGGTCAGTGTTGGTGCAAGGTGAGTTGTCTTCCTGAGTTTTGTATTTCCAAAGATGTCGGTGTTGGATCATTTCAGAAATGATGCACCACGCCATACCCCGGGGTACCGTTGTACCCCGGGGTACCGCGCAGGGCTCGCATTAGCCGGTATCGCATCGCAATTAGCGCTCCAATTGAGCCCAACTGCGACACATACAATTTTTTGAATCGCAAATCTGCGATACAAGTCTGACTGCCAAACCATTATTCATGGATAATCAAGAGTCATGATAGCTACAATGCATGTTTGCATGGCCCCTGCCTCACACAGGCATGGTATTTAGACTAAACAATGGGCGACATAATCCCTTTGGCACTGTGCCCAGACATTCCATTCTCTCCATACAACCTTTGGTGGGAGCTCGGGTTCAAAGTCCACTGTTCCAGGTCAATTCTAAGAAATTGTTTGGGGTTTTTTTTTGGTAGTGATGGTGCAACTTCACACTAAAAATTTCAATTACATTGCTAGGACGTCAATTATTATAGCCATTTATTTTCGCTTCATTTTTCTGATTCTTTTCCTTTTAAGCTTTTGTTGTTTTTGTTTTTCTTTCTTTTGTCTTTTTCTCATTGTCTCTCCTATCTCCTCCTCCTCTTCGTGCTTTATTTCCTTTTTCTTCCTTTTCTTTTTCTTTTCCTTGTTTTTCTTTTCTTTTTCCTTTCTTTTTTCCTTTTCTTCACTTCTGTTTTTTTCTCTTCTTAATTCTTGTTTCTTTTCGTTCGTTTATTGTTTTTTTTATTCATCTTTCTTTTCTTGTTCTTTTTTTCCTTCTCCTCCCCCTACTGAGTTCAAACCAGTCCAAGGAATGAAACGTAGTTTTTAATAAAGCAATCACTGGAAATGTATTAACTTATTGTGTACAATTCAGGTAAGTACTGTGAAAAATAACCCCCAAATAAAATTTTAAAAAAAGTTAGTGTGGAGCCTGTTATGGACTGTAAAATTGTTTTTCTCAGTCCAGCAGTGCTTGTCATATTATCAGTGAGATAATAAATGTTACGTACATACAACATACTTTACATTTTACATTTCTTAAAGTTACAAAACTGCTATACAAATTGGCAATTGCTATACATAAAGATTTGATAGCAGTTTGCTAATACAAAAATTATTCCTTAACGCATAGCCACTGGTCACCGCGTTGGTTCAGCGCCCTCTTGTGTTAAAAAAATGTATTTTCTTCAGTTATGATCGATGAAATCAGTGGTGATGATGCAGAGGCTGTGCAAGTGCACAACAAAAAGGCATAAACTTACGAAAAATAGGGTAAAAATGAATTTAAATTTGTTATTTTCACCCTTATTTCATAACTTTTACATAATTTTGTAACCCAGGGTACAGTGCTGAAAAATAAATAAATAATTCAACAAAATGGCGGATTTCTAGTTGGTACCCCGGGGTATGGCGTGGTGCATCAAATGTTGATATTTAAAAACAAATTCATGGTCTAATCACCTGCAGTTGCGTAAAGACACCAAAATTGGTTTTTACTAAATCTAAGTGGAAATGAAGACCAAATATTATCACACATATGTATCTAATATTAATTGGGAATGATGTTTATTAATTTGTTCAGTGGAAACAGTACTACATCCGTATCCACACGATGACAATAAACTTCTATGTGGTTTTGCTACTACATGAATGTAGATGCATTGCATTGGAGGAAATTTTCACATTACTTTATTCTTTATTCTTTAATTTGACTCATTATATTTGTTGATAGTTTGTGTTTGGATAATTTGGTTTTCTTTTAAATATTGTAGTTGAATTGTTAGTAGACTTAACAATTCATGTATATACATGTACATGACAATATAAATTGCTGAGCTTGTTTGTTGGAGATGATTTAAGGTGTGTGTAAGGTGAATAGTTTAACCCGTTGCTTACGGGAACCGGATGGGCCCTGTACAAAGTCTATGGGGATTTACAGAATCTTGTAGTCAACGGGTTAAATGAGTATATTTCTGTACTAGTTTTCCAACCTTATGAGCTGTTTGTGATGTATCATTCAACAATAATAGTAATATTTTTTTATTTTACCCTTTGCAGAAATACAGCCAATGAAACCATACAGCAAGAACTTGTGTTTGTTGGTGGGGAGTATGGAAAGTTGCTGGCAGTGAGGGATATCTTCAGTAAAGTAAGTAAGCAATGTACATAGTTTGTAATTTTTATCAGATGTGGTCTAGTATGTGCAGATTGAATCCAAAATTATTATATGTAGGAAGAAAGCTTTGCACATATCCACAATCATAGGTGCATCCAGGATTTTCAAATCATAGCCGTTCACGGCCAAACAGTGAAGTGACAAGCCCCCCAAAAAGCTTCTCAGGTCCACTAGAAAATGGTTTCATGGCCAAATCATATTCACGGGCAAACAGGGAAGCAACAAGCAAAAGACAAAAAAAAAGGGTTGGGTCCGACAGGAACCTGTTCATGACCAGATCACTACTGACGGGAACAGTTCCATGGCCAACAGGGAGGTGTTTTTCCTTGAAAAGGGGGGTGTTGCTGAGGTTGTATTTTGTAACATTAGTTTAGGTTTCAGACACTGATGTAGTTTTTGTCCACTAATTTTGCATTTGGTGGAGTCCAAAGCATGGCACATATTGCTTGACAGTCATCCAACTTCACTGGTTTAGGTTGTTGACCTTGTAAGCTTTGATTAGCAGATGTTCAGTTTTCATGAGATGATACACAAATCAGGTCTGGCAGTCAGACTAGTTTTAACGGTTGTATAAAATTCAAATTCAGTGAGCAACAATTGACAACATTACGTAATGCATTGGTTTGAAGTTTATCAGCATTAATTTTTGCGAAACCTTACTGTTACTAGCCCAAGTTTTTTGTGAGAGGTAATGATTTATGTGAATCTTTACATTACAAATGGTTTTACCTTATTTGGTTGATAAGATCATTTCAGGGTGTGCGACTAATGGACACAATCTTTAACTCATTCTTCTTGTTTGTTCCAAAGGGATTCACTCCACCAGTTCTAGTCTTTGTCCAGTCCAAGGACAGGGCCAAGGAACTGTTCCAGGAACTCATATACGATGGCTACAACGTCGATGTCATTCATGCGGACAAAACACAAACCCAGGTAAGCCCCAACATAAAGACACCTGTCCAGATGTAGATAATTCAAAATACTGTGGATGATATCTCACAGTAGAGTAGGTAATTTACTGTTTTCCAACACATAAAAACAAGGTTTTATTTTTCTTCTCCGTGCTTGTGTTTTTTAATTTTGACATCAATTAAGTGAGCAACAAACAGAGCGACATCTTGGATTCATTTAATTTAGGCATTAAAATCAATGTATTTCATTCTGTAATAAAATTACAACGAAGATGTAAAAAAAAAATGATTCAAGACTCAGCCATAAAAGAAAATTTTTACTTATACGAGGCTGACTTTATCATAGATGCTACATATATTAATATTAGTGTGCATATTGAGTTAAAAAAAAAAATTGCATCTACTTGTTAACTTAACCTCTTGGCTTCTGAGTTTCTGTGATGGTTTTTCAGGGACATTTTCCTACATGTATATGTACATAAAGGTCATCCATCTATCCCGATTTCATGATTTATATTACACACTAGGAAATTAAAGAGCATATACTCTGAATTGATATTGATGTTTTAGTCATCAAATTTGAGTTGATATAGCATAATCTATAGATTCTATACTTTTTAACCCTCCAAGCATGACACCTCTTCAGAGATTGTAGTTTCTGGGCAGCCAATATTGCGTAGTACCTACCATCCCCAAAAGTTAAAATGATATTTTTTATAATATTTTTTACTGACTCATTCCAATCCAAGAGAGACAACATCGTCAGCTGTTTCCGAGCAGGCAAGATCTGGGTCCTGATAGCCACCGAACTGATGGGGCGTGGCATCGACTTCAAAGGTGTTAATCTGGTCATCAACTACGACTTCCCTACCTCCGCTGTTAGTTACATCCACCGGATTGGTAGGACGGGACGTGCAGGGAGGATGGGAAGAGCTGTCACATTTTTCACCGAGGATGACACAGTACACTTACGCAGGTAATTTTTTATATTTTTTTATATATGTTCTTACGCAGGTAATTTTGCTGGGCTTAGTTGTAATTCCCTTTCCTGGGATTTCCTGAGAATTTATAGAAATTGTTTGTATCTAAATCTTCATCTATGTTTGATGTAACAAACATTTGTTATCATTGTGCAATTGTTACTTTGAGTCATGTTGAAATAACCTTTAATCTCTGAACTTTGAACAAGTATTAAATTAAGTCATGTTGAATGGCAGACTCTCATGCACCAAGTGTATTATCCTTGATAGGTATGTTGTATGATACATAAAAATGCACATCATCATTACTACTATCTTTATCATTATCATCATTTTCATCATTATCGTTGTCATCATATCGTCATCATCATTACTTTTTTTTTAACATACTTTCCCTTGAAGTGTTAAGTTTTGTGTAGTTAGCAAGTAACTATGAAAGAATAGTACAATTGTTCAAGACTGTTAAAGTTGGAACAAAAGAAAACGAAAACAAAGTATAATTGTCTCCTCCACCAAAGTTGGGTGTGATATTTAGGCATCCATTCATTATCTGCCCTTCAGTGGTATACTGTGTTATATGGTTGTGGGGCAATGGAATGTGTGGACTGTGTATGAAATTATTTATTCTTTTTTTGGGGGGTGGGGTGGGGTGGGGTGTAGTTTGGGGGGGGGGTACAGAACACTAAAGACCAAAGTCTTCCATTTTAGAAATTTTAATCCCATTTTTCTATGTTTACAAATGTCACATTCCATTTTTCTACGTGTTGTAATTTTGCAATTTTCCAACTTGAATTTTTGTTGACAAAAATGACAAATAACATCAAGCTTGCTAGGCCCATGGGTTTTTATGCCTCCGCCCCGTAAGGGAGCCGGAGGCATTATGTTTTCGGGTTGTCCGTCCGTGCGTCCGTGCGTCCACACTTTCTTGAGAACAAGATTGCTGAAGTACCGCTTGAGGGATTTTAATGATACTTGGACCAAGGATGGACCACTAGGCAAGGATGAATTGATTAGATTTTGGGACTATTCCGTCAAGGGTCAAAGGTCAAAGGTCAATGAACTTTGTCCTAAAATGTCATTTTCTGCCTATAACTCCAGTTAGGAGTCCTTACTGTTGATATAATTTGGTGGTTAGATTTAAAAACAAAAGACAAATATTTTGGTAGAGTCTTAGGAGTCAAAGGTCAAGGTCAAGGGTCAAAGGTCAATGAATGTTGTCCCAAAATGTCATTTTTTGCCTATAACTTCAGTAAGGAGTGCTCACTGTTGTTGTAATTTGGCACTTAGGTTCAAAATCAAAAGAAAAATATTTTAATAGAGTCACAAGGGTCAAAGGTCAAGGTCAAGGGTCAAAGGTTAATGAACTTTGCCCCCAAATGCCATTTTCTGCATAGAAGTTCAGTAAGGAGTGCTCACTGTTGATGTAATTTGGCGGTTAGGTTGAAAACCAAAAGACAAATATTTTGGTAGAGTCACAGGAGTCAAAGGTCAGGGTCAAGGTTCAAAGGTCAATGAACTTTGTGCCAAACCTGTAACTTCAGTTAAGAATGCTACATAGTGGGCGCACTGAGCGGAGGCATATCCATCGACTGAGCGCAGTTGAACTCCTCTAGTTTTATTCAGGTGTGGGGACATATTAAAAGGTAACGCATGATTTCATTGGCTTTATTAGGCATCTTGTTGGTAAATTAGATTAGTTTTATTCAATAAATATTTATTAATTTTATCTTGGGGGGATTTTTAGGCATAATTTTGTTTCATTTTGGATCAAAATACTGTTTTCTGTATTATACCTCAAATTCTGTGATTTCCGTGGAAAATCCGCAACACAGAAAACTTTGGTCTTCACAGAACATTACATCAGTTGGTCATAAGTAGTCATGTGAAAGTAGATTTTGCTCCTCAACAATGAAATTGTATTCCTGTTTTGATGTGACCCTGCTCTTGTTTGAAAGAGAAATTCAATTGTGCATCTTTTCAATAATATTCCTCCTGGTTTTTTTTTCCATCCTTGTTTCAGCATCGCTAATGTCATGAGGAATGCTGGATGTCCAGTACCAGATTATATGCTGCAAATCAGAAGACTGACAAAGTAAGTTATTGTGTCAGTCAATTTAATGATTGGCAAGATTTTATTGTTATAAACTGAAAATACAATATGTTAAGTCCCAGCATCATCAGGTTTCCATTTGTAAAAAGATGTTAGGAATATTGTGAACAGTATGTGGTCTTGCAGTTATATTAAAATTTGAATATTGTTTGATAAATAAACCTCAAATTTAAACCAATTTCTCCACTTCTTGCTAATATGACAAAACACACTGAGAAGAAACATGATTGTTATTTGCCAATCTTTAACCATAAAGGTTTAGATGTAGGATGAGTTTCAGGGTTCACGAATTGTAATTAAAGAAACACTGAAAAACAGGTTTTTGACAATTTTTTTGTAACAGTACCTGTAATTCATTGATCGGAACTATAATTTTTGCACAACAATCTTATGTGACGACAGAATGCCTTTGGCCTCTTATGATGAAATTACTTTTTGTTGTTTATATTGCTTATTGATAGACATATCTCTTTCAAGAACTTTGAACCCATCTTGTTTATTGCAGAAAGAAGAAAAGGTCGTTGGAGAAGCATGCTGTTAAACGAGAAACCATCAGAACACTGCCAAAGGAAGAATTAAAGAAGGCAAAGCGGAAAAAGTAAGCTGTGATATCTTACTCATATTCAATACTTTGGTTGCTGTGGTAAAATCCATGTTAACTAGGAACTTGATTGTTTTGTGGTTTTTAATTTTATGTGTATTACCTTTGAAAAAGTATGATTTTCGGTAAAAATTGAAGTGTTGCCCAGACAAACCCTTTTAATTCATTTAGTTGGTTCAATGTGTCTTCATTTTACCAAAATAGCATTCGTAGTTATTTTAGTGATGTTTATGCTTGGAATTAAGAGGTATAAAAAACTAATTGTCATTTTGATGAACCATTGAGCTGTCAGTATCTCATTATAATCACATGTGGATAACAAAAGGTTAAATTCTCCCCAAATTTTCGTTTTTAAAAAATTATTATAAAATACTACAAGTACTACAAAAAAATACCATTTGGGCTCTTTTTATGAGAGCTAAGAAGCAGAAATAACTGTGAACCCTCTAAACCTCTGTGTAAAATTGCAATGCAATGGAGAGTGTACTATAGTAGTGCTTACAAAATTTACACATTAGACCATTAAAGACAGAAAATCTTTTCTGGATGTTTTTGTGTGTGATTGTTTTGATTAAATTAAGTCCTCAACAGACATGCACACAATCATAGATAAATACAGGACTGTGGAGACAGGTTAGCTCCAGCAAAAGTCTAAAGGTAGCAAGGAATTCAAAATATATATATTTTATCATTATAATTTGTAAGCCAGTGATGTAATTTTGTAATTATTTCTTCTTTGTAACTGATTGATAATTAACTCACAGGGATATCATGAAGGGCAAAACGAAGAAGAAGAAGAAAACTCCCCAAGCCCCTGCAAGTGAAGGAACAGGAGGACAGGTGGTATCGAATGCAAGTGAGGACTCGCTAAAGAAAGCAAAAGGACAGAAACCAAAAGCAAAGTTACTAGCCAGCAAAGTAAAGAGGAAAGGAAGTGGGAAAAGAGAGAACAAAGGAGGAGGAAAGAGAACGGTTGTGTCATCAAAAAGTGAGAAAAAGAAGACAAAGAAGTCGATGAACAGATAACAGCATGCATATATCTCATAATGTCTTCAACATGTTTTGAGAATATGTATCATGAACGGATTTATTTAATTACAGATGCATTCCTAATGCTTTGCAGGTTTCATTGCAACCTACTGTATAGATGAAAAAATAAAAGTAGACAATTATTCTACTTGATTTTGACACGTTTGGAATTTAACCCTTGGGGATGACAGGCTTGTACAGAAGCCCAATACATTGCACACTCAGAGACGACAAACTTCTACAGAATGTCCCAAAATATGACAGAGCTTTCAGTCGAACATTGGTTAAAGGTTAGTGACATGATTGGGAACACTTGAAAATGCCTCAAGAACCAAATGAGTTGAAATATATACTAACTATACAACAGCTGGAGTGGATCTCCCAGCTGGAAGAATTTGTCTTAAATTTGTTTACTTAAGGAGAATCAAGCATGAACATACTAGTATCTTAATTTTATCGGGGCATGATAAAAATAGGACCCATAGAGAGCCACACAGCTGGTTTGCCTGCTACAAGGGATATTGACATTAGTTATATTAGAATGAGTCAGCGTTTGACTTCAACATTTTCACAGGAGAATCCTTGCATAGTTTACTTCATTCTAGAGTAGTTTGGGCCCAAGTTGAGGACTACCCCCAATCATGTCATTTACCTTTAAGGTATAGAGTTGTAATGCCTAATGTCTTTGTTCTTTAACCCGTTGGAGGCGATTTGATTTCACTATAACACACATTTTCCATAGACCCCTACATGAGTTAACTCGTACTTAGTCTCCAGCGGGTTAAAGTACACATTGTGATCAGTATGAATGAAGATAATAAATATTCTGTGCAGAATTTCTTACAAGAAAACAAAAATTGATGGGCTTATAATTCCTTTACCGCCAACCAAGTGAAAATCGCATTATCTCTCATTGAGCAATAATCATGCAGTTAATCAATGAACCCAAGGTATGATAAAAGTCCTGTGGAAACTTTAAATTTGTACAATGATTTTCTGTGTTTTCACATTGAGAACTAAATCCCATCTAGTACATATCAAAAATAAATTTTTAGTGAGAAGACAATATGTGTGTAAAGCTATGTATCTGGGGGTTCGTAAAGTTTCTATCTGCAATGGACCTTCCGTCTTGATCCTACATGTATGCTCCTCCTCTCCTGTTTATGAAATCATCAGTATGTTTGTCAAATTTTAATAATTTGCATGAATGCACATCATAGCTTATATCAGGAGCGGTGTCAGGGTAAAATCTTAGGGAGGGTGAAAACCCTGGTTGGGAGGGGGGGGGGGGGCAAAAATGTTAGAAAGACCAAAATTTCAGGAATTACAATGTCAAAATGCCATGATTTTCTGAATTTTAACAATTTTAAGGGGAGGGAGGATGGAAGCAAATCTGTGGCACCAGTTCTGGCTTATATGACGAGGTGAAATATTCACTTTCACATTCAATGTTAAGGAATTTCATAAAATCACATTAATTAAATTGATATCATAAAATTTGTGAGGATCAAGTACCTTGTACAACCTTGAAGACTTGACTTAAAGCTATTCATCAGTCACAGTATATATATATGGCCCACATTCAAAATGCAGTGTTAATTTGATGGGCATAATATTTATGTGCTTATGTTGCAATCACCATACTCCCTATCCATACGCATACAGTTAACAAAACTCACAAGTGTAGTAACTGTTATATTAATGAAAAGAGAAGACTGTTAGCAGCATACTTGAGAAAATAAATTGCTATCCTTAAACTGGTTATTGTTGTCTCAGTTTCTATGTGTGTTCAGCCAATTATGGATCAATCTAACTGAACATTTTCAGGGAATTCCCCCCATTTTTCTACAGGGTGTTAACTTTAAAGACACTTTATGAGATTGTGGAAGTCCCATTTAAAAAATTGTTAAGGTTTTCTATTTTCTATCTGACATATATCTGATAGTGGTTGAATGGACAAATAAATACCTTAGAACACAAAACTTCAGACAGTTATGCTTTCACTTGCAAACTATGGACATACAGAAGTTGGCACATGAATTATTATTAGCTGGTGACAATTCTGCAACATAGCAGTCTTTGGGGGAAAACTGGAATGGTCACTCGATGATTTTCACTTTTTAAAAGCAAGCACATAATGATCATTTTGAGTTGCAATTTTTTAGGGATTCATTTTGTGACCTTATCCGAGACACTGGTAGCATGGGGAATCATGTAGCTCAGATTTTTTAAACGGGAAAAATTATTCTACAATGCCTTTAATTTGTTGTCTTATTGAAATGTCAAAATCTCAGTCCTCATTTCACTGAAAACAATAAAAAAAACACGAAAAAAACTAATTGAAAATATAAGAAAACAATAATCTTCATCATTACGAATTGGTAGAAAGGATAGTGTGGTCCAGATAACATCTCTTGTGAAAATATTAACTTTTGTAGCGCTATGATCAACAATGACTGTTTTGAATGGAGTGTATAAAATGATCAATATTTTCATGGAATAAATATTCTTCTTGGGTATCATGCTTGTTAAAATCAGATGATGATGAGTGTTTGTGAGGTGAGTTGCAATTCCTATTCCCTGTATGCAATTTTTCGCATGTTCAAATTAAATTAAGAATATAACTATTCAATCCGCTCCTTCTGTGAGTGCAATGTGTATTGTTGAAACTAAGGTGAAGACCTGTTTTTACAGGTGTCGCCAGAAAAAAAATGTCTCTGATAGACCAACAGAATAAGTACAAAGTACAATGTTATGATACTCCATTAAGTTACATATTAAAAGCCAATTATTGTGTAATTCCTGTAAAAATTTCAAAGGTCGGCCGCTTCATTGGTGTTGAAAACACGGGCTCTATGTATTGAAACGCCGTGGCTTTCACCCATTCAATAAATAAGAGAGGCATAATCAACAGACATATTATACGCTTATTTCCATGCTGCAACTTCAAATTATCGTACTATGTTGGAATGAACTTTATCTATAATGTTCAATAAACCCTTTTTAAACTGAAATACTAAATCAAAATCTCTGTTCCAACTGGTTATTTTGTCTTCACAGAGTGTTGTTGCCATACTCATGGTTTTCGGACCGTGCGCCGATGTCAGCTGTGAACTGGTCTTTCCCACCTATTTAAAACTCGGGGGTTGCCACTTGACGTACGCACTGCAAACTAGGGCAATTGGGCTAGGAAAGCACTTGCTGTTAGAGTAATGCACCCTGCGTTGTACTCTAGAGAGCCAATGAACAGTGGCAAGAACCAAGTGGAATTTTCGACAGAAATTTACCGAAAATAAAAGGGCTTCCAAATCTGAACACATAAATTTAGAATGATTACTTGATTTGGGATATGTAATGTAGGCAGTCTATCAGAGGGATTTTTGGGGCGGAACATGTTGTAAAGTGGCCACCCATGGGAAACTGAAGAAAATGTGTCGATGGTAGGCAATGGCTGCATATAGGGAAGGTGGCTACTGAGCAGGGTTGACTGTATATTTCAGGTATCATTCTGATGGCAGGCATTGAAAATAGCAAAGGTAAAATCGAGGGGGGACATCTCCCTCCCCCGTATCGCCGCCCATGGTAACGCGAAGTGACGTGCAGTGAGAGAGAGAGTGACTGTATGTAAAAAAATAAAAAGCTGGTGGCGTGTGCAAATAAAATCTATGCTCTTAGTATGGCAGGTAGTTCCAGACTCCTATGGCGCGTGGGAAAAAGGAGAATGTGTATGAGTCGATGGAGCTTCTGGAAAGACCGCTTCGGTATTGATATAAATTGTATGCATACCTTTCTGACAAATGTTGTTCTTGACAAGCTGATAACAACTGCATGTACTAATGTATGCAAGTTGCATTAGTATTATTGAAGATGTATTCATGTAAGCAGATGAAAGAAATAACTCGGCTTCAGAAGAACAAAATATATAAATTTGAATACGTTACCAAAGCGGTCTGATGCGTATTGTGAGTGGTGGTGATTTGATAAGGTAACTGATGAGGCTGGGATTATGGCTATCAGAATTAAAAAAAAATGTTTATTGACGTGTGACGTGTCTTTCCACACTCCCCCTTCCTATAACCACTTCATCGGTATGCCAGCTCGCAGGCCAGGTGCTCCATTTCCTTAACCCTTTGGACGCTAATTTTGCAATTTTGCACATTTTAAATTTAACAATCGTAATAATCAGTTTTCTCTATTACATTTCTACTAGAAAAGCTAACAAATGGCCATAATGCTTAAGCAACATCTGTAGAATAACAAACAGTATCAAAGATGCAATATGGAAAACAGGATTTAAAGAAATTATCAAAACAACAATCGTCATTATTATCCCCTCAGAATTAATTCAGCGCGTAAAGAATTAATCCCTGTGCAGAGGCGTCGGTACGTTTCAAGAATACATAGCAGTGGAGGGGCAGAGCATTGTGCGTGAACAATACTCTGCCCCTCCAATGCTTTGTATTCCTGAAACGTGCCGACGCCTCTGTCCCTGTGAAAACATATACTCAGGAGGAAATGTTTGAAGGTGAAATTACTTTGTCAAACTAGTCGAAATGACGAAAAAGATTCATTTGACATGATACAACAAGGGAAGTATGGGTGGAAAGTTAACATTCGGCCAAACATTTCTGCCTCCTTTCCATCCCTGCCGAAAAAACACAATGTGATCACAGTAAGGATATTTGAGGGCTGGGGTCCCAACTAGGCAAGAAGGTGCCTTTGCTGTCTTTGATATTTGATGTTCTATGTGCCGCCAACTCCATAGGAAGAGTTTTAGTCAGAAATATTTCACTTGTTTCTCAGTTAACTAAGGTGATTTTTTTTAATGAGTAAGAATGTAATGTGAAGAGAATTACTGTAAGTGTAAGAAAATATTTGTCCAAGCTTGAATCAAAGTTTTATTTTGTGAAAGAGGTTGGAGACTTCGCCGGACTTTCATGCCAATTTTGTTTTTCTAATCAGTTCCGGCAAATAAATTTGTGATATTCATGATCTTCAAATATAGCTCTGTCTTTGATAAAGTAGGTCAAAATAGTGCCCAGGCGTACGCAGTTGCTTAATTTCCATGTCTTTTTCATTAAGGTTTACTTAGGGTATAGTCACACCTTGACGATTTAGCCAACGTATGCCGACGTATGAAAAATTTGGCGAATACGTCGTCATACGTTGACTAAGTTATGGGTAAGTTTTGTGTAAGTTATGTGCACGCTGAAGCACGCTGGGCACATTTCGACGATTTAGCCAGCGTATGCCGACGTATGAAAAATTTTGCGAATACGTTGTCATACGTTGAATAATTTACGGGTAAGTGTTGTATAAGTTTTGCATAAGTTATGTGTACGCTGAAGCACGCTGGTATACGTCGTAGTACGACGAGTTTCGTCCAAAGATTTTGTGCAGGCACAAAATTTTTCGACGTATGCCAGCGTATGATCATACGTCCTGCATACGCGGGCCATGCGTTGAAGGTAAAGTTATGCTGTCGTTTACATACGTCCACACGCGTTATTTGTAAGTTACTCATAAGTCGAAATACGTCACGATAATGTCTAGGCAGGGTTCATCGATTTTTTTTTCAGCATGACGGAGATGTTGGTAGAGTGGTGTTTGTACTGCGAAGTCTAGTGCGGTTATGAATTGAATCGTAGAGCGTTGCCTTTTTATATTTATTTATTTATTCATCATTTATTTATTTATTTATTTATTTATTCATTTATTCATGTATCTATTTATTTATTAATTTATTCATTCATATATTTACTTATTTATTTATTTATTTATTCATTCATTCATTTATTTATTTATTCACAAAATTGCAACGCAAAGAGTTACAAAGTATGGCAATTACAACCATTGGTATGAGTAAAATACACATACACTGTACTTTACACTATAGTCTTGTATACATATGAATAATTAACACAGGTGGAAAAATGCGACAGACATAAGAAATGAAAATAGTCATATCAAAAAAGGAAAGGAATTAATTTTTAAACAGGTATGATTCAAATCAATGTAAATACAGACATTCTCCCTCAAACTTTAGCATATATAATCTACAGTAAATAATTCTACATTTGTAAACAATTACCTCAAACAGGGATGGTTTCCGTTGAAAAATAAATATGTGGAAATCACACACACACACACACACACACACACACACACACACACACACACACACACACACACACACACACACACACACACACACACACACACACACACACACACACACACACACACACACACACACACACACACACACACACACACACACACACAACAACACACACACACACACACACACACACACACACACACACACACACACACACACACACACACACACAAACATACACATACATGAACACACACACAGAAACACCCACATACATAAACACACATGCATAGACAAACACTCACAAACCCGCATACATACAATCGCACACAAACAAACACGCACACACACAAACAAAACACACGCAAATATACACA
>JZLH01S0627820.1:14966-31862 GCA_001188425.1 Eucidaris tribuloides | reverse complement strand
GTACGGTACATTAAAACTGTACATACTTCCCCCACAAAATTTGTTTTCCTTTACAAAACACGTTTGGTTAAGATTTACTAGACTCAGTGAGCGTGCAAAATGGCAATCAGAGCACTGAAACATTTTTACAAGTTTATTAAGACACAATTGCGACACATTTTTAACGTGGGGTGTTATTTTCTGACTTTTGTTACAAGCCGTGAATCTACTATTTGGGTTTTGACGTCATTATATGTGACGTCAAAACCCAAATAGTCGACTATTTCTGAATTGACGTCACAAGGGCGACACCTCCATGGATCTAGTTGGAATATCATTAATCACATGATGCGCAATTGACCAACCAGGTATCAACAAACTTACAATGACGGATATAATACCTTTTTGACTTTCCATGAATGGCGCCCTCCCCGACATTAAATTATAAGACTGCTGTCCTGTTGGCATAGCCCTTGTGACCGCAGCAATTTGGAGATAATGTATTAAGAAACCTTGCAAAAAAAAGTCCACGTGGCATTTTGCCCATTTGGCAGTTTTCAATTTCAATTTCAAATTGTACAACCATTAATAAAATACAAAACAAAAACAATGTACAAAGAAAATACATACAATAACGGTCAGGGCCCTTATAAAGCAGTATTCTGCTTGTATTTTTTTTTTAATCATAAATTCAAGGCCTGGTGGTGCCATCAAATAGATGAAAAGCGGCCATTACATACAATTTTACTACATCACAAGTAATCAGTATATCTTACTGACATCATACATTAAACTAAAATAACAAATGTGCATTAACTAAGGACTTGAAGCGATCCATGTTTGGAACATCAGGAAACACGGTTGGAGGGAGAGAGTTCCATATAGTCTGGCTGTTCTAGGGATGTAGGAGGAAAGATGAAGCTGGGTGTTGGACTTGGGTATACTAAAAGCATGTGGGTGACTGCTCGCAGAGGATCGAGTTAAGCGTACATGAGCTGTTACTTTTGGCAGGATATGATATTCAGGGCCCTATTACAAACAAACTAACAAACAAACACACATAAACTATCAACAATTATTGAAATCTAAAACCTTGCATAGCACACACAAACAAAAATACACGCACACACAAACACACACACGCATACACACACACACACACACACACACACACACACACACACACACACACACACACACACACACACACACTACACTCACACTACACACACACACACACACACACACACACACACACACACACACACACACATACACACACATCTAGGACACGAATCTTAATTCATGATCGTAATTAAGGATTTTTAAAAAAGAAACATCTGATGTCATGAAAAGCAAATCAAGATATATACAAATTGTATATACCGGTAATACATATATATCAGCTTTAAAAAGGCAAAAAGAACAAAGATTTTCACATAATATCCCTGTTTTCTATGTTGTTTTGTTCATCATTATAATTTTTGGCACACATGAATTGTTATAGAATATGAGTTTATCATGTCATGTTAATAAGATCAGATGAATATCATTTATCTGTATAAAGTCATAAATCGTTTAACAGTTCAGTTTTTAGTTAGTATTTGACCGTTTTGTGTAAGGCTTTTATATATTTAAAAAAAAGTCGTCCTGCCATAATTATACAGAGCGTTCCACCCAAAAAGTTTCAAAGGTCAGCTAATTGAAAAATACATACTTTCTCGTCTTGAATACTATACATAAAGGGCAAGTCTATAGCTTTTTTTTCACATTTCCAATGTTTGAAGGTGAAATACTAATGCAACCAACAACAAAACAAGAAAGAAAACGAGAGGTAGGCCTATATGTGAAAAATTAGTAACAACAAACATTTGAAGAAGGTGTGTTTTGTACCGATCACGTTCAAGACCACCTAGCTCATTAATGCATGACATTGATAACGTTTATCATATCAAAAGAAAGCTTTAGCCTTACTCTTCATGTGTATGTAACAATGAAGACAGGAAAGTGTGTACTTTCAGGTTGCTGACCTTTGAACCTCGGTTCGCCTTTCTTTGGAACATTCTAATGTATGCCTTTACAATGGATACTAGATATATCATTCAATTGTGATATATTCTAGATGTAAACCATATCACAGTGACAAAAAAAAATGAAGTTTATGTTCACATAAAGAATTACCCAAGTGTAGTAGTAGCACCATTGCGTCCTTTAAAACTTACAAATAAATTGGAATTTACGAATGATGCTTGGGCACGATACTGCACAAATTATATCGAAGTAAGTTTTGCTACATAATTTATGTACGCTACATAATTACATCATTACAGTTTTTACGCTATTTTCCAGAATAGTGTTTTCATGGTTTGAGAAATGAAAAAAAAAATAATTAATCATTGCTTCAAATATCATCTGTTCATATGCTAACAAAGAGGAATGTTGAATGGTCACTATATGCAGTATATTTTACGTGATTATGAAATGACGGTAGGCTTAAAATTGAAAGTTAAAAAAAAACCCTTAGTGACTTATATAAATACGACTTATTGCCTCTTTATAATATCAATATATAGGAGTTTTCTCTTTCTATCTTGATTTTTTGTGAGTATTCTTTTTCGCTTCTATAAAACCATTATACGGTAGAACATGATTATAGCGATACACTGTAAACATTATGGGAAGCATATCCCAAAGTCATCTTGTAGAGCCCAATGTATGTCAAAGAAAAATAATGATTATTGATTCCGAAAACTTTCAGTTCAGTTTCAAAACCAGGTTTCACATCTCTTCTCCCGATGAAACGTCGCATTGATGTAGCTATTGGATGATGAAGATGGTGCGTATGGCGATTCTGGCGATCATGATGGTGATGGTGATGGCGATGATGATGATGGTTGTCGTGGTCTTAAAAATGGCGATGATGATAATGGTGGTGTTGATGAATGATTTTTTATGATGTTGATGACAATGATGATGATGATAATGATAATGATAATGATAATGATAATGATGATGATAATGATGGTGGTGGTGGTGATGTTGATGGTGACGATGTTGATAAAAATGGCGAGGATGAAGAAGGTGGTCATAGTATTAATGATTTCGATGATGGTGATGATAGTGGTGGTGGTGATGATGACGACGACGATGATGATGATTACAATAATGTCGACGACGATGAGGAGCAGGAGGAGGATGTTTTCACGGATGTGGACACACTGCCGTGATTTGCGTGGGTGAGATGCACAATAGTATAAGGTGTGTGTGAAACACTGTGCACAACGCCTACGCAATGCCCGACAATGTGTGTAATCTTTGAGGCCCCTTCATCACAAATGGAACCGTCCGTGGCGTCTTCACTGGTCGCGGATCCAAGATGGCGGCCTACAGGTGGCGGTGAAAGAGATCATGATGCCCTCCTTTCTGTTATCTAGTTAGTTCGTCTTCTTTCGAAGCATATTTTTTTTTTTTAGCAATGAATTGTTCAGAATAAATTTGACAAACTTAATTGTAAAATTAAGTGAATGGTTCCCTGTAGCTTTCAGTCCATCGTACTTCAATGATAAATAATTAATTTCACAAGAACTTATATTTTGTGACGAACAATAACCGAATAACAGCCACAGAATCACGTGGTCTTCGTCTCATGCCCAATATCTATTGGTTAAATAGAATAAAAGGTATTAATAATGAAAGTATAATATCATAGAAACATTTCGAAAATATGAGAAAATTATGTAGTCAATTGATTTCTTACAACTGCCACTTCAATTTATTGGTGATTTGACAAGTCTTCCAGATAATTTACAAATGTGATATAAAACAAAAACATCAATGCTTGATAAAAAGTTGTGATATTCCTTATTCGTGGATGATGCAGGTTTTTTTTTTTTACTTTTGATGTACACCTTTTTATAAACCTTAAAATGTAACATATTATAATGGCAGAAAATACCACACACACACACACACACACACACACACACACACACACACACACACACACACACACACACACACACACACACACACACACACACACACACACACACACACACACACACACACACACACACACACACACACACACACACACACACACACACACACACACACACACACACACACACACACACACACACACATATATATATATATACACACATACAGTATAAATACTCACAACATACTTTCATTTGATGATTACCGACCCCAAATAACCCATGGTTTTCATGAACTAGAAATATCACATTAAAAGCTGATCTATATCAGTTACTAAGGTAATGAGATCCTATCACTTACACAAGTAGTATTAAGTGCTCATTTGTAATGACCTTATTTCCAAGTAGACACGAGATAAAGCATAATATTCCGGACGGGAAAAGAACTCAATATCCACATGATATGCAAAATAACCATTTCCTCCTTTTTATTAGGATGTAATTGTACAGTGTAGATAGTAGTTGGTATATGCGTATATAAAATGTACGTTCACTTGTAACATAGATACTTATACATATCCCATATATACATACACACACACATACATACGTACAAACATACATATATACACTCAAATAGACGGAAATATTTTATAAACACCAGCAATTGGTGTATAAAACGCAAATTCTGTAACGTATGCAATACAGAAATTATATTTTGGTACATGTATATTGTTCCCTGTCTATGATTGTGCATATGCTGACCGCTGACGTAAGCCTGAGTTTGTTCAATATATTTTAAGTGGTAAGCGTTAATGATTACAGCGCTGAAAGTAAAATGAATACAAAGAAACTGTAAAATTTATGTAAAACTCTTCGTAAGACAACGTGTCATAATTATACCTCCAATCCCAGCATCACTTCCACAGGTTACACGGAATCCCACCAAAGTCACCGAGCTCCCGAAAACAATACGACTCCAATTTTCTGCTTTGGCTCCCACGCAGAAAAGGCCAACTCTGCTGTCCAAAGCGTCCTGCGTTCTACTCATTGTCCGTCTAACTGGTCTAATGAAAGTGACTCGGATGGGCTAATGCTAAATACCACTGATATTTGCTTCGCACGTGTTCTCCAAAGAAAGGGACAATACCGGACCGTCCTGGCCGCAACAATACCATCTTCTTCACCTCCTACTTTACTTCGATCGGATGTGCCCCCGTCCATTCTTCTCCCCCACCTCTATTCTTAACCTATCTTCTTTGGCATGTTCTTTCTTTCTGGAGTAGATCATTTGAGCAAACTAATTGTTTGTCAAGTGGACCTGGAGTTGAGGGAAAGTGGCCCTGAGAGGGAGAAAGGTAGAAGGGAACAGTTGAGGGAGATCAATAGTGTCGTCCTGGTTCTGTACACAATTTGGCCTCGTTTGAGCGTTATTTACTTTCCAAGTTCAAAACAAATTTTGGCGGGAATGTGTCCTTTGCATCACAATATATTCTTATAAACTACTTATACGCGTTACCATATCAAACTGTTTAAACTTAAAACCTTTAAACTTGTGTTGCAATTACTCCGAACTACTGTTTCATGGCAAACGTAACTTAACAAAATAAGGATAACACTCCCTTGCCAAGAAACGGGTGACTATTTTCACTAGTAAATGAAATGGTATTTCCCCACTTCTTACGGAAAACTGTTCCAATTTTTGTTGCGCTGTTCGCTCGAATTACCGATGTGCAACTTCATGAATTTTCTTTTCTTTTACGGTCACATTAGGTTTACTGGACATGTAAGTCTAGAAAAATTTAAACAGAGTCGTTTCTGACTTCCATAACTTTTAATACTATACTGATAAATTAATCGTGTTAAGTGAAATACACTTTTTTATTTCAGACTTCTGGAAATGCGTTCCTTGTTTGAATCTACAATAAATGTTGAAGTTTAATCATAGTAATCATAGTTCAGTTTAGCAACTTTGTGTAGATGTTTATAAGGTACTGGTATCGGGTCGAGTGGTGTAATATTCAAATTGTCCAAATTTGTGATATCATTTTAATGCGCACATTTTGTACCCAAGTCGACACTCTTCCTTTCAAGTTGTAAGAAGACACTATTCTATTGGTTCAAAAGCTTGAAAATTTAAAAAGTATACCTTACAAGTAAACAGTTAAAGACATTGTTTATCACTGTCGATGTTCAAGTCACAAAAAAGTCTCAACATTTGATATGTAAGCTGCATGATAGTGCTTGAATGAACACATTAATACTTTAGAATGCATCACTTTTGAAAAGATGCCTTCAAATAATGCACCATCTTCAGCAGTGTTTGGCTCTAACTTTACCTGAGGATGTTTGTCATCGCTTCCAAGAAGGCTGTTACAGAGTCTTCTTGTTCGATTGTGTATATGTTTGTCCCTCAGCTAATCATAATGACATTTCTAACAAAGGTTGCTGATACTTAACCAAGTAAGTTTCCGGCGTTATGGAGTGTGATACTGTTTTCTCCCATCGCGTGAACTGCACATTACGGTGTACAAGTGAAGAGTTTCACAGAGTATTTATTCGATATGAGAAATAGATTACCAACAAATTGATACGTACAATTATCAAATAACGTATTTCATACGGATTCAGCATATGATATCCATTTGATATTGTCTATGTTTTGACATTCTTCAGTAACTGTCTACAAGATCCTCCTCCTCACCTTTAAGTCAATAAATGGACTCTCCCCGTCTTACCTGTCTGACCAATTACATCATTATATTCCACCACGGACCTTGCGTTCTTCAACTCAAGCCCTCCTCCAGCTTCCTTGCCGCATCCCCTCTAAATCTTACGGTCAACGATCCTTTTCTTACGCTGCCCCTTTTCTATGGAACAACTTACCCCTTCACATACGCAATGCTGGATCAGTGAACACTTTCAAAACTTTGTTAAAAACTCATTTATTTCAGCTTGCTTGCCTATAATCAAGGGCGTAGGCTGGTTTGGGCATGGGGAGGTGCACATCTTGGAAAGGTGGAACGGGGAGGTGCACGTCTTAGGGAGGTAAAACTAAAGTTGAGAAAATCAGGCGTTGAAAGCAGAAAAAGTGGTGCAAATTTCTTGTTGCTTGCCAGGGGCGGAACTCCTATGGCTTTCGGGGGGGGGGAGGGGTGCACGTGCACCCAGTGCACCCCCCAGCCTACGCCCTTGATAAAGTTCACTTTTAGTTATTTGTACATTATTTGCTTTCTTGTTATCTTGATATTTGTTACTTCGAATTTGTCTGTAGATTTTACATGTATTTCTATTTGTGTATCTCTTCAGCGCATAGAGGCTTCAGTAATTTGCGCTATATAAATATCTTGTATTATTATTATTAACTTCTATAAAGTCTTATTCTGGAACCGAAATATCGCTGCACTCATACGGTTAATCCACATTCGTAATCAACGCACTTTGCAGCAACATGAATCGGAGGAATGAGATACATGAAAAACTGAAAACATGCATAATTCTTATACAAATGTGAACTCCACTAGGCGTTTCTTGTGAATGTAGAGAGGAGAAAGTTGTATAGTTTTACAGTATATTATGATCTCACACGGGACACTTACTCCGCGGATTCATTAGTCGTGAAATTTATTTAACCCGTTCCATAAGGGCACACATTCAAAGCTCCTGGACTTTTATATCAACGGGGGAGGGGGAAGATAGGGAAATGACATAATTCAGCCTATAAACGGTGATTTGACAAGGTTAGACTTATTCAACACTTGATAATAACACATAATCTCTATAAGATAATTCCCAAATTTGAAACATTACACACAATTTGATTTAAAAAACGGCCCAGTTTCAAATGATTCATTGTGGTTTTTTTTCTTCAAGAAAAAACCCTACTGGATGTACGAACGCCACATTACTTTTAACGCTGTGATTTTATCTCGTTGTTTTTCTTAAACAGAATAAAATACGAGCAAAACGGTTGTGGTATGCAAATCAAAAACACAATATCTAAAGTCTGATAAAGTGCCTTTTACTTTCCCTTGTCAGGACTTACACATACTAAGACTAATCCATACCTAGTCTGCTGATGTAAAGAGCTAAACTTTTTTTTTGATTTCCCATCCTGCTTTGACACCCCATGAGTATTAAACAAACACGCAGCCGGTGAGGGTATTGTTATTTGTTGTAACGACAGTTCATGTTAGGATGTAAAAGCCAGGAACCTTGGAAGGATTTTTTCGCGTCTGTTCATGGTATATGGCACTCAGAAGAAGCAATCCGTTTGGCACACTTTTATTTGTTTGATAGGATCAGACGATTTGGACGTGCTTTGAAGGATCAGGAATGGTGTTTACCAATCACTCAAAAGGAATTTACCTATGTGGTGACGATACAGGACTCTGACGTATAATTCCAGTCCACCGGGCTTTAATGATTCATCCTAAAATCACACGAACTATATTTGAGGATTTTTTTTTTGGGGGGGGAGGGGAGGGGGAGGGGGAGGGGAGGGGGGGGTCAACTGCAATTATCGTTGATATTTAGGTCCCGATTTAAGTATGACATTCCAGTTACAGCAGTGTGCATGTGATGGACATTTCCACTGAATGCAATTTTTTTTTTCATTTCAAATGATTTGGAAGTCAGTGCATATACTGGACACACATTTCAATCTAAATGTCCAAATTTCAATTTTATTGTGTAGCTTCATACTATGTGATCAATTTTTGCCAGTGCCATGCTTTACTTCGATACCGACGTAAATGAGTGCGTTTCGCCCCTCACATAAACAAATTAAAGAAAACCTTTCAGGCCTGGATAAAAGTTGTACATGTTTCAACCAACATGTTTCTTGAAACATTTTTTGTTAGTTCTCACATGTCAGTGCTCTTTAAATGGCTCGTTATAATTCACCTGTACCCTGTAAAAATACTAAACACTTTTAAAAACCCTTTTCTGCAACACTAGATAAAAACTTGAACACGTTTATCTGGAAATCATAAACACGTTTACTTAGACATCTGCGTATCATCTAATATGATATCAAATGTTCATGCTTATTTTTGGAACACTTCATAAACACTTGAACACGTTTCATAAACACGTCTAAAGTGTTTAGGTGTTTAAAATCGTGAACATGTCAACAAACTTTTTTGTTAAGATCTAAACACTCAAGTGTTTCGGTGTTCATAAAAATGTTTGTTGACGCGTTCATGATGTTCAACACCTAAACACTTAAACTTGTTTATGATTTCCAGATAAACGTGTTCAAGTGTGTATAAGTGTTACAGAAAGGTGCTTATAAAAGTGTTTAGTATTTTTACAGTGTATCTCTTTGTTAATTCAAACGCAAAATATGTTGGTGTCCGATTTGTCTAAATTGGGGATCACTATTCAGACTGTAAGTGTCCAAAGTCTGTTAAAGAACGCAACAATAAGGAGCATGTATCCAATTTTCGAGACAAAATAAGGGTCATACACGGTATTATGATCAATTACACATAACTAAACGTGAATACAATTAATATTAAAAGACACGATCTATGTTACTAATCCCCCAATATTCATTGGGTGAAGTAACTCTAAATTGCTTATTTAAATATATATTGGGTTTTAATCCAGCCGATTTACCAAGAATTTCAGACAGCGTAATTATAACAAAGCACCACTTTCACAATACACTGTACTTACAAGTGTCTTTGAAATTACTATATTCGGTTACGAACCCTTGTGGCGTGCAAAGAGGTCTTCTCTATATCACAGCGTACAAGAGGCGACACGTGTCAAAAGCTATGTATGTCCACTATATGAAACCGCCGGAAATTTGTTACGTCATCACCGAAACAATGCAAATATGGTGGTGATTGTTAAGTGGTTTTCATTTCATTCTTTTTTCCTCATCTCGAATTGAAGGTACATCGAGATCGCTCACTAATTCCAGGTTTAATTAATTTCTGCCATCCACTCCGGACAAGGTTTATAATCAACATTGTTGAGCGTTGGGCGTGGATTTTGTAATGACAAACCACTATCATGAACATCATATGCATATGTTTACTTTCAAATAAACGACCACCAGATATATTAGAAATCCATACGATTGTCTCTTCCTGTAAACGTTACTATAAATATCCAAATTGTTCACACTAGATGGCTAGTTTTGACCACTGAATGCTTACATTGTAACGTGGAAAAATTGAATGTGATCTTCAAATCTACAAAACTGCTTTGTACAAAGAACCAACCTTACTTCAAATGACAGCTTAATATAATAAAATCACTAGTAAGGACCAACAATGTTGCGCAATATATCTGAATTATGGTAACGACACACTTGACAAATTGAATTGTTAATCACTCTCACACATTCACACACACACACACACACACACACACACACACACACACACACACACACACACACACACACACACACACACACACACACACACACACACACACACACACACACACACACACACACACACACACACACACACACACACACACACACACACATATACACACACATACATACACAATACACATACACATGCACACATCATACATACTGGTACACGCACACAGACAAAAACAGGGTTGTAAGCGTGTACGTGCAGAGTATGCAGACTTTTAATGTTAAATACATTTGTGCTTTCAGGTTATCTAGTCAAGTTGGTGAAATTTCTGAAAATTTATGAAAACCAGAACAGTTTAGTTTTGGTGCCAAACACAATAACATATAACATTATTTTAAGTTACTTATGGAATATATGTAGAACATATTGATCTTTTAATCCCTCTATGGTTTATAAGATCACAGAGTATATGTTGGCCTGAGAAGCAACATAATAATTGCAATTAAACGAGTTGGCAAGTCACATGATCCAGTTTAAGTGTTCCTATATCGATCGATCATCTCAAATTAATAACCTTTAAACATCCCGTCATTGAGAAACATGTCAACTTGTTTGTGTGTACACCACACAGGTGCACATAGTAAGAGGTTTAGGGGCCAATGGGGACACGGCCCCACCCCACCCCACCCCACCCCACCCCAAAGAAAAACACATGAAAGGGAGAAAAAGAGAAAAGAGAGGAAATGTGAAACCATTTTAAAACCTGGCCCTTAAAAAAAAAACCTAGTTAATCTATGTAGGGATCCTGCTCCCTTTGGATAATTCTTCGTGCCACCTTCCCCCTCCCTTTGTAAAATGTTCATCCGCTACTGATACAATTAAAGTCTGATTATCTCCCAAGATACAACTTCGTTATGAAGTAACGGTTCAGAATTAGATCGGGGTGAGAAGGGCATCTGCGAATAATATGTTGTTTTGTCGCAAAACTATGTAGACAAACATGCCGACATACTGTTCTCGTCATTAAATATTTAATCGATAAAGCACTTAATGGAAGACTTTTCGCAAATCATACTGGGGTAGAGCACATTTTCACACGACGCTCGAATCGATTCATAGCATTACAATTTATTGATCCAAAATGTTGAAAATGCACAACACATAACAAGAATAAGAGGCAATCTTGCTGTCGGGACGAGCTCTTAAGACCATGTAATCATCTCTATTGTGTAGACAGAGTACACAGAAGCCGCTTGAATAGCACGTCTGTATAATCCCTGTATAATTGCTGAGTAATGTTAACCTGATCATTCAATAGCAATAAACCTAACTCAATTGAGTTACCTTTCAATGAATAATGGCTGAATTGAATGATCATTACTTTTAATGATTAACGGGGAGACCACATAGGTAAAATTTGTCTAACTAAAAACCACTTTTTTTCAGATACGTGTAAACCAGTAACTCTATATGGGCAATTCCGTGAGTTAGTGGACAAATCACAAATTACATAAATTGCTCTATATCGAATCATAATGGTTTGAATGGGTATGAATCATGAAGAAACAATGGGGGACATCATTTCTACTCTAAATTGTATGTCTTCAACAGCACCCTCTGGGAGAATCAGAACCATACATGAAATACCACATGTGGGACCAGTGTGACTAAATCTCAATTTTATGAAAAGCTATCATTTATTCTGCAGTTTTTTCCATGACAATAGCCTCTACTCATTGTTTTCAAAGTAATAAAGCCCCACATATGCATACTAAATCTGAAAAAGACATGAATAAACGCAAATTTGTGTGGATGGACAAAGTGTAACGTAACTAATCGTAACGTTACTAACCATAGATTTGATGTGTAGTTAAAAATGAAAAGATTTTTATCAATAAGTATATAATCAAATATATATCAGACAGCCAGAAAATAGCATGAATACCACAGTTTGTTTCAGTTGAAAACAGGTTGAGGAAACTTTTTGAGGACAAAGACTTGTTCATTTTTTCCATGTCCTCTTTATCTTACGTAGCTAACCATGATTAAAGTTCTTGTTATTACCCACTGAAGCATGTCTCATGATTTTGCTTGATGTTGTGAAGTAGGTGCCAGTCTAGAGAATTTACAGTACCAAAACAGAAAAATAATATCAAAGCATATTATTATCTTATCAACGCATAAGAGGCAAATGTTGAGTGAGGTTTGGCATAAAGTGTAACGCAAGTAATCATGGAATTGCCCATATTATACACCTTTGAAATACATTTACTAAATGCCAAGAGTATAATTTTGGTCGAGCTATCTTATAAAGTCTGTATTATCTTATAAAACAAATGTATACGGTAGTATTGTCACGCCAGACATCAGAAAACAACATCAAGCGAAAATTATTCGCAATAATATTTATTGTGATTTTGAAATAATCAGCGACCATATATCACGTTCAATTTCTCAACATGGAATCGTTTAAGGTGTGAAATTTTCAGGACATCCAGCAGATTTACTTTTTGGAGCTTGCTGGGTGCACACATAGCTTGTTACTTTGTTGGGAAAGCCCTGGTCAATGTCATTATGAACAGTGATGAAGCAAAAACTACACCAACTTGGGAAAAACAACTTTGACATAGTTTACAAAATTGATGGCTAAGCAGTCACCTGTGGCCAAATATGAATGACCAATCGACCATACACTCGTGCTCATAATTATGGAATACTTAAAAGACATTTTAGAAGTTGCCATTTTTCCGTGAACGGTACATCTGGGATTAATATTTGCTCATCCCAGGTGAAACAATTATAATCAAAGTATTTCAGTAATGCTGAGCATTTTGTAGCGTCCGACTCGACGCTAAAACCTGTGTTTATAAATGGCGGTATTTGTTGTTGTTGTTGAGTCACGTGGTGGTTACGCACGTTATTAGACTTGTAACACACAATTCTGATGTTAATTTAATGATAAATGACATTAGATCAAAAGTTATCAGTTTTTTGTGTTGTTTTTTTAAATTACTTTAATTTAATACCTTTTCATGATTTTTTGTGGATTTAAAAAAAAATAAACAAATAATTGTTATTGCGCGCAAACGTATTCTATTTTTACTTAAGTCATCTCATGACATCCAAAAATTGCTTCACATACTGCGTTTTTGTGAAATTAACACGTCTTGAAAATGTTGGACGATATAGGAGAAAGAACTTAAGTATATGCAACATAATATCCATATTAGAGCAGGAGTGTATAAGAGTAAAAGGATTAACTATCTTCCCTGATAGCAGTTTTATTACTTTAAAAAAAAATTGAAAGATTGGGATTCAATCCTGGTTGCTTGTTTATTTACGCACACTGTACACTCCCTTCAAACATTTTCTGATAAATTTGATAGAAACCAATGTATGTTTATGTAGTATGTATGTATGTTATATGTATGTATGTATGTATGCATGCAGTATTAGTAAATGTGTGTATACGAGTATACATGTGTGTGTATGATTGGTTATATGACGTGCGTGTGTGTGTGTGTGTGTGTGTGTGTGTGTGTGTGTGTGTGTGTGTGTGTGTGTGTGTGTGTGTGTGTGTGTGTGTGTGTGTGTGTGTGTGTGTGTGTGTGTGTGTGTGTAGTACGTTAGTTAATCACACACACGCACACACACACACACTCAAACACACAAATACTGATACACATACACAAATACACACAAAGTACACGAAAAAACACACACACTCTCATGTTGGGAATAGTTCGAACCATGCAGGGCCTCATAGGTGATTAGGTCACTTGATAGGATGAACACAACAACAAAAACAACAAGAACAAGAACAAGAATAACAACAGCAAGAAGGGTTTACGCACATAATTCTTCTAAAATGGTGTATGCGCATCAACAAGATGTTAAATGTTTGTGATTACAATTATCAAGTCTAAAGAATGACGTAATTTTAGGGAAAACAAATATTACGCAAAATTTAGATATCATTACTGAAATACTATTTCACATTTTAAACATAATAATTATGATACTATACAAAATAATATGTGAACATAATACTCTAGTATAGTTTATATAGGTCTAGTAAACGTATAATTCATGCATCTTATTTATCTGGAAGAGGGAAGCATGTAATGAATTATTCTTATATAGGATGAGACTTAATGAAGCACGCATGTGGAGAGTGTCGATTCAGATTAATTTCATTTGTTTTCGCTCTGTACTGTTGTCAAAATGTATTTAAAAATGTTAGAAATGTGTCATAAAATATTATAATGGACTTAATACTAATTGTATTGCTAAAGTGGTTAATAGTAGAATTTTGTTAAAATTGTTGTCTTTGTGATTATCAGTCATAAGAACATCTAAACCATTTCCCACGTACCTTTTTTCATATATTTTTCTTTAAACGGTTATTCGGTTATTCGTAACGATTTGATAATACTTTTATTTGTTTACACAAATATATAGTGGAGAAACAAGAAAACCATTTTAAAATGTTTGTAAAGTAATACGGTACTTTACAAAGATCGAGTGAATATTCCAATCTCGACGGAAATGCGAGTGAGAGATTTTAGTTAAACAAAATTAGAGCAGTAAATTTCACTCTTCAAAAGTTTAGTGACTTTTGATGATTTTAGTGTAATCAAAATCCACTCCTGAAAGAATAAAGAGTTAACAATTCGCTTTTCAAAAAGGTAATATATTTGTTAGAAATTAAACTTTTCATTTGCAACAAAAGTTGCTAGTTTACCTGTGACAGATCCAATCAGCACTCTCACGTCATTTCCTGGATGGAACTGTTGTTTTCATGGCGCATAAAGTAACTTTCCCTCGTCACAACTGAACACGTAACATTGAATCAAATTATTATGGTTGTTGCTTTTAGTAAAAATTGAAACAAGAGAACATACACCACCCGTCCAAAGTTGTCCACAGACTGATGCGATGATGGGATTCACGCCGTGGATCAGAGCCCTTCATTGCTGTCGAAAATTAATTAAATCGTCACACAATCACTCTTGACGGAACAAGGTTAGCCGTGTTGCATCGGACATTAATTGACCACAAAAAGTGGTCATGATTTAACTCAAGGTATTCCCGCGTCTTTTAAAACCGATAATGGTTACACCTCTCGCAAACACGAACAAGAGCTTGACAGGTAACCATCAAAGTTAGGACAATCGAGTCACTTTTTTTCTTCATCGTCACCTCAATATATCCGGCACTTGTAACGTCACCCCTGATTCCGTCTTCCATTGTTCATTCTGTTGTCTGCCAAGCTACCTGTAGCCCCCGGCCAATGTTTGCTCATCGACTAGCGAGGCCTTCATTCCTCAACCCCAAAGCCTGGCTTTTATGATCATCGTGACGTAACAACCATTATGGAGCGCTATCCAAGCTGTTGTTAGGGATTACTGTAAGACACTGTGGAACGTCTTTTTCCCTTCTTATTCCGTCCATCCGTTTCTTCCTCTCTTCAATATAACCACTCATCATGACTTCATGCATATTTAACACCTAAGCTCTCATCACGGCGTCTCGACCCGCTCTCCAAAGCATACAATTAACTCGCGGTCTTTTGACGCACAGTGTTATTAGCTTGGACTAATGGCATAGAAACAAGCAATGCATGTATTGAAAAGCGTTAATGACTGTTGAAGCGAGATAAAAATAGTCTTTATTGAGCAATGTGTTAAATCAGTATTGATCGCAGGGGTTATAGCGTTTTATAATAATTAGCAAAGACGGACGAGGGCTCTCTTAAAATCGAATTTCAAACAAAATACGTGGGGATAACATTCTATTACTATTGGTGGTCTGTTATGGCGCCAATTTGTCTGGTGATAGACAGGTGAGGGAAGGCAGGTGTAATAATTCACACGGCGTCCATCATACTACACCGTGATATGATGCTGTGGTATGGTACTTTACAACGTAATGCTCATTGATTATTTCAAATTTCAAAATAAGATGACTGAAATTTGAAAGATATGTGTGAATTTGTTCTTTATCAATTAGTAATGTATGATTATTACACTTAATGTTTAACGGTTTTCATTTCTTAAAACAAAAATATACAAAGATTTTAAATGAAAGTGTACAAGTGATAGTGACGATAAATTACACTTAACCCGCTTTCTTTCTTTTTTCTCTCTCTGTCTCTATCTACACACATACACACACACACACACACACACACACACACACACACACACACACATCACACATATACATACACACACACGCACACGCACAGCACATACACAACAAACACAGACACATACAACACCAGCATAATACACATACATACAGTACACACACGCGCAGCGCACTCACACACACACACACAAACACACATCACACACACACGCGCGCGCGCACTTACAGCAGAGCACACACGATCACAAACCACATGATTCTCACACATCCACACCTGGACCATTGTATTCATTATGAATTTCAATTCAAAATGTCTCAATGCGTATAATTTGAATGGTTATATAACATTTGTTTTGAATATCATCGTTCCATATTCTTCTCCTGTTCCTGTGTTGTGATTTTGCATCGTAAATAACCTTAGCCATAAAATTAATCTAATCAGTGATTGTTATATAATACTCCCGGGATAATAC